>WURT03087136.1:0-12847 GCA_009936505.3 Holothuria glaberrima | reverse complement strand
GAAATCTATTGTTCTGACACTTGAGGACCTCATCTTGAATAGAAAATGTCCTCACCTTGTATGAAATGTTGGGTCCACATACACACACGCACATACACGCATACATACACACACGCCATCATGAATGCATAGGCTTCTCTTATCATCGAAAACAAAAAACTGGGGTTTTTTTCCCTAAAATTTGAAGATATTACGGAAGAAAATTCCTTCTTTGAAAGCTTAGTCATGTAAACCATCAGGGCGACTGTTCGCTCTGCCAGTTCCACCCATTCCCATCCGTCGGAAGCAATATCCCCTCCCGCTTCAGTACCTTGTCTGGCTACGAGCCTGCCTCAGTTTAACAAAATCTCGTAGATACTTGAGATAGTACTTCATATGTTTTTTTTTATTCAAAGAATACTCGTTTATCTACAGTCATTTTGCTAGCAAAGGCAAAACCAACGGTTAGGATGTGTCTGACATATTATTCCATGGTCATTCAAAGAGATACCGGTGCTGTGGTCGAGGTGAATAAAGGCGGTGGCGTTCGATTCCTGGCCGGGTCAAAGTAAGGTGGGTTTTTCATCCAAGAGCAACATACGGTTTTCCCATCTGAACTGGTCTTTCAAATTCAAAAAAGACCAAATTTGATCTAAATTGTTGAGTCGGTAGCCACCCGACGTGAAGTTGTAATTCATAAGCCACATAGGTTTCTCCCACGTTTGTGATCGCTTAGCGTCGTAAAACAACTGCCCTTCAAGGCCTGAATTATTATTAGATACAAATCTGGTGTCCAAGCGTTAAGCCAGAGTAAAAAGCAATGAGTTTATTGTTCAAAATTTAACTTAAAAATGTTCACCTCGTGTTTCATGGGGAGGGGGCAAAGGCTGCGGTGGATTCTTAGAAAGTTACTTACCGTATGTTCGAGAAAAATGTATATGAAGAGTTTTACTCGTGTTTGTTTCCTTAATTCTCTTAGCTCGAAATGCCCTTGCTACAAGGATCACTGTGGCAATCGCTTAAACTAACAAACTGTTAAAAAGTTAAAAAGTGACACGTCTACTTAAAAAGTGCAAATTGAAAGACTTTCAATGTTGTGTTACAGGTTAGACCTTCACACTGACGCAATTGTAAGCCGATATACATGGAAGAGACAACGGAAACCACCGCAAATCCAGTGAATGGACGTAATGGAGAAAGTACCGTGAAGAGCTCCCTCTTTCTATTCCTGTTCCTCCTGTTTTACCTCATCATAGGGGCTTTCATGTTTCGCGCTGCAGAACAAGCAAACACCTTGGTTGCCGAACAAGAAATTCGTGAAAGATGGGAACGCTTGTTGACAAAATATCCCTGCGTTAAAAACGAGGACATTTACCATTTCAACCAAAATGTTAGCTTCTACCTTGCGAGAGGAGCAACGCTGAGACAGCGTTTCAGGTTAGACAGGGAAGGTGGAGGGGAATTAGAAAGCATCTGGACTCCCACGGCATCCATAGCATTTTCGTTACAAGTTATAACCACTATAGGTAAGTATGACATCTATTGTAAGTACAACTTCCAAGTTAACTTGAAGGTTAAATTGTTGAATTAGAAGCCACTATACCTAAAGTTGTAGTCCGTAGTAGGCTCCTTTGGGTTATAATAAGGGCTGGATTTATGCATGGGCCATGGGCCGATGCTCTAGTGGCCCCACACAAGAGGACCACACAAACTGTAGTAGTAGAGTACGGAGATTTTTACCAAAATGGTTCCCAGATTGCCGTAAATGGAATTTCTCGCCTTGCGGTTGCCTTTAAAGATTTTTATTTTGAGATCTCATGTTTTGGAAAATTTTCACAAGGATGCATTAAAAATTCCATTCGGTATACCCCCTCTGTAAGGGACTAATTGAAATTTTCTTTTTTACAAGCTTTAATACTATATCGGGGAGGGGGGCACTTGTTAGACACATTGGCCGCGGTGAAGCTAGTCTTGGTCAAACTCGCTAGTACAAGTCTGCTTTCTTTAAATTTTTCAATTTTTGAAGCAAAATCTCCTCGAAAATGACAAGTTGAACGAGCGCCCTCGATTTAGTTACCTGCCGGAGGAAAAGCGTAATAACGTTTTCACCACGACTACGGTGAGGCCAGTGATTGAAATTGTCATGAATGGCCACATTAAGTGCCATCGAAAGTGAGTGATAGCTTGTGTATGGCGGAAAGAGTAATACCCTTTGTTATTTAGTGTCATAGTAAATGGAGGATGTACCTGCGCGTTTCTCAGACACCTTGTGGTCGACTTTAGCGGCGTATCTGGGGTCACTTGTCAGGGGGGGGGGACATCTTTCCCGGTGAAAATTTCCCAAACTTGGTTTGCGAAGACTTGACATATTTTCAGAGGATGAGGGTTATTTAGGTTGTTCAGTATGTTGTGAGATCGCCGGCCTGGGGGAGGGGTCTAAGAGGATGGGGTCCCCTCCCCTTTGCAAATTTTTGAAAAATTAGGTGTCCTTACATGCAATCTGGTGCCACATATGCTACATTTTGAGGTAAAATTTGTGTTCAAAAATTTCCTTATTTTTAGGGACTAAAAAAATGGCATCAGTGAGGGGGATAGCCCAGTCCCCCCCCGTGTACGCCACTGAGCCTGATCAGGAAATAGAAAGATGTCAAGAATATCCTTTACATGTAAACATGAAGATGCTTTTTATATCGTTGTTAGATTTTACTGCTCTCACTTCATGCTTTGCTGCCACCTCATCCCTCTCTGCTAACACGATCCTATAGGCCTACTGCTTTATGGAACATAAAAAGATAAAAATTTACGGTAAGAACCACTCAAAATTTCCCCCAAATTCCGAATAACTGTATTTCTAGGTGTCTGTCTTTGTCAGGTACACTAGAGGGGGTAGGCAAAATTCGATTTAACCATGAACTTTTTTAAGTTGATAAATAATCTCCTTCCCTTTCATTCATCTTCGGTTCCCTTTTGCTCCGTTTCTCCCTTTCTTTGTTCCTTAATTTGCCCTTTTTCAACCCGGTGGTTTGATCTGATCTTCCCGTTCGAAATCGTCAGGGGGTACTTTGCCCCCTGCTCCCCGGCAGAAACGCTACTGGTTGATTTGAGTAGTAAAATAAATCTAGAGGCAACTCTCTAGATCTCATTTAATAGTCATACTTTCAACGTACACCAGACGAGCCATTTATCTCCATATGTATGGCCCGGGATCACACTCGTCCGTCTACTCTGTCCGTGAAATTGTTTACTCCCCTTACTAAGGACTTTCTGTAGAGCAGGGGTGTGCAACCTTTTCGAACACCGAGTCAAATCATGTTGCTGAGACCATCTGATTGGCCAGTGGAACAGAGAGGTTTATACGGTTAGCGTCTCACCCTCCCCCTTCCCCCACCCTCCCCCGTTAGCGTGCCCTATGTGCCCATCTAGGCAAACCCACATGCGCTCGAATAATATTGTAGTATGAGACTTCTAATTGTTGGCGAAACTTGCCCCGTAGAGTTACATCTCTATTTTGTCGACAAAAATGTTAATTCAGATTTAAAATGCGTTTCTCATGCAAGTGTACGTCAGGTAAAAGTTCGGGTAAAGTGACAAGACGTACGAGGGCCGAAAGTGGGGCAAATCAAAATTGTTTCGCGGGCCGCACATGAGGAGGAGGCTGTGGGCCGCATTTGGCCCCCGGCCCGTAGGTTGCACACCCTTGCTATAGGGAATGTTGATCCCAGAAAGGCCACGCGGTCTACGGATAGGCGCAATGTAAAATCGTTGTGCACATGGAAGAGCCGGAATGGGGAGAAATATATTCGCTTAGAAACTTTGCAAAGTTCATTAAAGAAAGGTATTGTGTTTGTGTTACAGAAAATGTTCAAATCTTCAAAACCATTATTTACAGATACAGAAGGATTAGGTAATTCAAAGTAAGGATAGTATCCGGTACCTTTATTTTCAAAAACAAGGTTACCACAGAAAGAAATTCATTACATTACAACTCATAGATAATTGGTTGGCCAAAACTTTTAAACTTTCAAATGATGCAACAACTGTAACGCGATGTAATACATATTTGGAAAAGGAGAAGTCGTTCCTTGAGTTAATTAGTGTAACTGAATGGTTTTATAATGGAGTAGCCTGATTTCCTAAATCCACTGTAAATTAACGTTGTCTGGAATTATACTTTGTTGTCTACACCCTTTCGCCAAATCGATGACACAAATGAGAGTGAAAGAGGTATTAAGTGCTGGATGGGGACAAACTCTTTGCCACAGGGTTGACTTTGACAAGTATACTTCCCAGTAATGATAACATTTTCTTCTATAATAACTTTCAGGGGCGTATCCAGGAATTTTGGTTAAAGGGGTGGGGGTGGGGAGGGTTTGATTGATCGTTCTCCTGGGGGAGGGGACCCCTCCCCTCTGGAAAATTTTTACTTTTGGAAAAGGGGTGAGATGCAAAATGGTGCTATATTTGACTCATTCTGGAGCATTTTCTGTCTTTTTACGTCTCAACATTATTTTTCACTCATGACGGCCCAGTGGGGAGGAGGGGGGGGGGTTGTTGCGTCCCTTGGATCCACTACTAACTTTTGTCTCATCCTCACATTCCAGGTTACGGATACATCGTTCCACACACTACCACTGGAAGATTGTTCTGTATGGCTTACGCTTTGTTTGGTCTTCCCCTTATGGCATTTACGTTGTCGGTGTTTGGTCGGTCTTTGCAGGGATTAACTAAAAAGTATATGAACACACTGGACCTCTTGAGGAAGAGCGTAAAGCGGCAGAGGACGCTGTTGATTGTTCAAGCTTTCATTACGATTATCCTGTTGATAATATTCGTAGTTCTTTTGCCTAGTGCTATTATTTCCTACTTTGACAATTGGCGGTATTTCGAAGCCATCTACTTCTACATTATTACAATAATGACGATAGGATTTGGTGATATGGTAATCGAGGATTGTTCAAAATGCGGTCCTAATTCTTGGCCATTTTTCTCCGTATTTATGTTCTCTGTTTTGATGGGCATGGGGGTTATCTCGCTGTTTTTCAGTGCATTGTCTAACTACCAGAAAGAGAAAACATTTTATGTGATCAATTATACCCGCTCTGCTCCTGTTACATCTTTCGAGGGTTTTCGACCTCGACGCAACAAGGGACAAGTTCCAGTAACATTCGCAAGCATGTATGAGAAGACATAGAACATAATTTCCAAAACTTTATTGTTCACTCTCGTGACATTGTGTACATTTGTCATTCTGGGGTAAACACCTCGTAAAATCATATTTTTTGGAATATTTAGCTGAGTAAATGTCTCGGCTAGGATTCACACTTTCATCACTATTAAATCTTCCAGAGTCCCCTTGGCTCTCTGGTGAAGAGCAGAAGCGCGAAAATTAAACGTTACTCCCGAACGGGGCCGCCCAGCACTCCTTATTTGCGCCTGGTACTCACGGTCAAACCTCCTTGGTCAAATGTACTGTCCCGCTCGGCACAGATTTTCCGCAAACTAAACTGAAACGTTGCTGAAAATGCGCTATCTTGAACGTATTCCAAGCACACGTGTTATAATTGTAAGGTACGGGAACATAATAACGAATTAACAAAACAGTTTCTAGCCGTTTCTATACTGCACCTTCCAGTGAACATTACATTAAAAAACAACTAAAAATGTAAAAATACCAAAAAGATTAAAATAATTAAACATCAACTAAAAAACTGAATGAAATTACTCATGTATCTAGGACAAAGTACTGCAAAAGGTAGCACCGTTTTGAATCTAATCCCCCTTAAAGATACAAAATTTTCTCAAAGGGGAAGGGGACCCCTCCCCTTAGATCCCCAACTGCCACCCGACACTAAACATGCTCTAGCTAGAACCCTGCTCCCGAAGGAGACTAAACGCAAACAAACATTAGCAAACATAAGCCATTTTCTCAGTTACATATTCATTAACTTATTACGTACAATCATGGAGATACAACAAACTTCCTCCGTGATATAATCAAACATATGCGATAGGAACGCGTATTTTATTTTTCATGTGTGTAAAACATACTTTCAAATTTATATAAATTTTCGGTAAGAGATATTGGTTCTTCTTGTGTGAAATTTTTCGTTTTGCTTGTTTATGCCTCTGTTTTGTTAAGTTAAAGACGAATAAAACATTTACGCAACCTTTCAACTTTAATTCTTTATTATCGTATCAACTTCTGCATTTATAACTATACGTATATCACCTTTATCATGAAGCTTTACACTGTAAAAACAGTTGGGTCAACTTGACCCAAAAGTTGGTCAAGAGGGAACTGACTCAAACTATTGCGTCAAATAATGACCCAAATAATACTTCATTTGAACCAAATTGGGTTATAATTTGTCCCAATATTGGGTCAGTTCCCTTGTAACCCGTGTTTTTAGAGTATAAAAGGGCCGTTGAATCATTAAAAACGTATCTAGGAATCCGTCGGAACCTTTATTCACAAATGGCGACAGCTCTTCGATTGACATGAATTCCAACAACTTTACTCTGAATGGTTAAAGGTGACTTGCAGATCAGTGAAATTCATTGTAGTGTAGCTCACTGTGTTGACAGGTCTGGCTTTAAAGTCACATAGATAGGCTAGTGTACTCAGCAAAATATGGCCTTGGGCAATTTAACCTCAGCCCAGGCTACTGCGCAGCTGTGTCTGAGAGGTGCAGTAAACGAATATTTTTCAGTTGGAGGAGTGACTAGGAGATTTGAAAGATTATTTAAGGTTTCTGATTATTACTCAAAATAAGAAGAAAGAGCACACATACGTTTTGAAAGGGTCTCTGGTGAATGAAACCTTGTTTCTCAAAATACCTTACTGAGGTGCTGTGTTTTAGAAATGAAAGATTCAAAATCGACAACTAACGTATACTTTCTGCGAAGGCTTAGTTAACATATTGCTCTAATTGCGTAAATAACGTCTGGACCAACCTACTTACTGCTTGCCTATACAAAGCAGGCTATACTGTATTCCTTGTTTGGGAATCCTTAAAGGGGGGCTGAGTAAAGAAAGTCCGCTCCCCGAGGTAACTTACTGTCCGTGTTTTATCCGCTGTCACCATTGCTCATGCCAACGCCAATTTGACCAGGACGGGGGGGGGGGGCGTCATGAATTTTTCGGCGAATTACAGGGAACTGTCAAAGCTGGTACTGTTTACTGATCAGATTGATGAAGATCATTAGAGAGAAAACATGCAGGTCCGTGGCCAGAGAGGGATGCTGTCCCCCACCTAGTTAAAATCTTGCCACTGGTAAAGCATAAGAACAGAAATAGTTATTGCCTAAGATTAGACACCAGCCCCTAAAAAGTATCTTTTCCCCGTCAACACCTGCCTTGGCTACAGGACTGAAATCAAATGACATCACGACTGGTTGACAAAAGAGTTGGTAAGGCGCGCTTTCACTGTCCGCGTCGTCACAATGAAAGGTAGGTTCTAATTCGTCTACTTTCTGCGGGCGATCGCGTCATCTCTCTCACACACAACATGCATGATCAATCTGCGCATGCTCTAGGTCAACTAGTGAATACAGTCACGTGATGTAACGGTGTAGGTTTTGAGACCAGGCCTCGCCGTGAGGCCGGTCTCTGCCTTGGGGTGATGTCTCGACCTCGTACCTCTGGCCTCGGACATTACCTTAGAAAATAACATTGGGAGTTGAATGTTTCAGCCATCAATCGTGGACAAGTTAAATGCTTAGCCTAGAAGGTGGCGGAAGGGGGATTACCCACCACCACCACCACCACCACACCAACACCACCACACCACCACCACAAAGCCTCCAAAGATTCGAAAGTTTTTGCTACTCAACTTTCTAACAACGCATGGTCGTCGATCAGTACGGAATACAAAGTGGTCCTTGCATACACAATTCCGAAATCTAACCGTGGCCTCTAAAACATTTTTTTTCGGTGCGCTTCGCGTGCACCCAATGTAAACGGGTAACTCATTACTGCCGCTTCCTGTAAACCATGGTTTCAACCATTAAGGTAAGCCCTGGATCGATCGCTAGCGAGGGGAGCGTGTAGCACCTCAGCAGCACCTCCGTATTGCAAAAAAATTTACCGGTAAGCACCTGTTTTTCAGTCATCGTCTGCCAAAATACTTCATGAAAGGGAGAATGCAGTCGCCCCAAGTTTATTTTCAAAAATTTGCTAAATCTTACAGATCTTCTCTTATTTCTCTCACAAGTATTTTTGTAATGTTTCCTGATAAACTCATTGAATATTGAAGGTAAACCAAGGAGTTATTCTGCAATAAGTGACAAAAATAATGCCACATGATTGATATGAGCCATTTCTGAACTAGTGTACCGGAGTACACTAATTCAAATTGGGGGGGGGGGGGGACTGCATTTTCCCTTTAACAGTTCAAATTGCAAATGGAGGACGAGAAATTTTCAAGAGAAATAGTCCTGAAAAGCCCAAAAAGTCATTTCAAAATCTCTGATAGGATCCCTAGAATACCCGCCTCTGGCAACCCGCCTTCAGCACGGGCTCTGTAACGTTTTTTCTGCCAGCTTCCGTTGAAAACCGCTTGTTAATAGCGTTAACACTTCTACGGACGCCTAGTGCCTCGTTAGTGCGTATGTATTAACTACCCACAATAATCGCGTTCTATGTTTTCAGCCTGGGTATACTTGACCCTCGCTAACAGTAACAAGAGACTTGTTTTAAAAGGTTCATACTTGTACCCTAAAGTATAGAAACATGTTCCACCATTTTGAATCTAAGCTCTACGTCTTTCTTAAAAGTTTTCAATGGGGGAGGGGGCCGGGAGGGGCCGCCTCCCCTTAACCCCTTTCCAAGACAGCATTGAAGGTATTAAGTCAAACTCCCAAAGCAAAATCAAAGACCCCGCAACAAATGAGATAGGAGTAAAATTGTTATTTGTAGATAGTAATCTGTCAGTTTTGCTCTTTACCCCAGCACAAAAATGGCCACTAGACACCATTCGACTGCACTGCACGGTTATACAGATATTAGGCATTGATTGGTCAAATGATGTAGTGGCCATAAATTAATCACATTCGGGACTATTTGTCGTTACATTCTTCATCTCCCCGCGCCTCGTAGGGGAAGCTTTCACATCCCCGTCGGCAAATCCTGGTACCACAAAGGCTACATAGGCTATAACAAACTGAATCGGTTAGGTTAGGACTTTTGCATTGTTATCTACGTTAGGCTGGCTTCCAGCCTAGGTCTCGGTCTCGGAGGTGTGAGTGGTCTCAGCCTTGGCCTCGATCTCGGAGGGTGTGGCCTCGGCATCTCGACCTGGTATTAAGGTTGTGAAACTGACAGCTTCAGTATATTAAAGACAAATACTCGTCACCCCAAAATCTATTTTAAGTGTGGGGGTGTCAAAATTCTCAGTTGGGGGATAATTTGCTCTTTGATTGACATCAAAGTTTGAAAATTCAAAAGATGCAGAGTAACTCACATTCCACACAATGCAGAGAGGGAGAGTGTGTTTGGATTACACATTACAGCCCTGTGTGCTCACCAGGACATGGCCTTAAACAATAAAATAGGTTTGTGTCTGCACAAGGAGGATCTTTACACAGTTATGGGAGGAGCTACAAGTTGCTTAGTTGGGAGAATTGGAACTGTCTGGGACGACGAGAGTTGCCCTTTAAAAGCCTAATGTGGTGACAAAATTGTTTAAAAATGCAGATTTTTCTGTATCATGTGTGCGTCAACAACTTCTGAAATGTGTGTGTGTGGGGGGGGGGAGGGGGTATGATCTTTACCAAAACTACTTAAATCAGGCATCGCGAAGCTACAGACTGACAGAAGCAAATGCTTACTTTAGAGCACTGGAAAAATTTGGAGGTCAGTTATCTGTTAATTCAATAAATGGCTATTTCCACCATTTTCGAGTTTAATTTCATTGAATCAGCTTCATTATATAGCCTAAGCTATGAAATAAGACTTGTGACTAACACTTTCGTTGGGGTTTTGAAAAAATGTAGAGAATAATCCCCTCCATCTTCATTATGAGAGGGGGCATGTTCCCCCGTCCACATCTCTTGAGCCCCGTGTTCTGTATTAAGAAGTGAAAACTTTATCGGAACGCATATATTTTTTGAAATATATTTTTATTTCTAGAGAAATAGTTTTCGGTTTTCGCAGGGTTGAAGCAAACGCGGTCCGTCTAGGGCTCAATTCTGGTCTGGGTGACAGGTATGTACTAGAGTGAGAATTGGCCAGGAATGGGACGTCCGGGTTGAATTGTAATTTGCCCGGAAAAGGCTGTAATTGGACAAGAATTGGGAACCAATTCTATAGAGTCCACAACAAAGAGATTTAATGAAGATTACATAAAGGAATACCACATATTTGAGAGGATCTTATATTAAGAAAAAAGTCCTTTTTTGTTGGCATCACATCAATCTCATATTCAAAACTTGGGGAAGATTTTTATGCTTCAAGGTTACACAGTATTATGTATTATACTGGCAGGTTGCTTCCAGAATCTTATGTTTCTCTTTAAAATTGAAGTGCTTACTTGACCCTCAAGCTTGACACGAGTGGAGCAATTGAATGGTACTTACTGTATATTTCTCAGGTTAAAATTTTATGCCATTGAAGGCTCTAGCCTATACCTGAAAAGTTTCCACACGTTTCCATTACACGTGTCAAAATTATCAAGAAGTAGCCAACAAAAAGGTTCAACTAATCTACCTGTATCGTATTAAAGGCTATGAGCCAAGGGGATTTACGTCCCATAACTGTCCCGGCCAACATTTGTTTGGAAAACTCATGGTTCCCTGAACATGAAATAAAGACGTCACATTCAATATTTTAGGTCTCGTTCAAAATGGCTGCCACGCCAAGTCCGTAAACAAAACTGCAAAAGCAGAGGACAGGGGTGGAACGCCCCCCGGAAAAAGTTCTCCCCCTAAAAACTACAAATTACCATTGCCTTCAAAAATCTTACCGTATTCAGGGTATTCAGGGTATTTGGCCTCCCTAAAAACATTTGTCCCCTCCCCCGGTAGCTATCTCGCTCCATTTCATTACCTTGTCCGGCTTCGGGCCTGTGCTAGACATAAAACGGCGGCCAATACTATAATTCAATATAGGAAAGAAGTACTTACATATTTTTGACATAAATTTTCTTAAAATCGGTTCATATTTTGTAATAAATATACATAACTTATTATTTGAGACGTTTCTATCAAGATTCAGATCAACTAAGATTGCTTCAAAACAAAATCGCCCAAAATAGTATATTAAAACATTTTAATGATAAAGAAAATCAATGACATATTCAATTGATACAAGTGAAGTTAATATTTTTTACATTTTATGATAAATATTCAAAACTTGTTTTCTGAATTTCTTTGATATCCACGTCGACCTAGGATGGCTTAATAAGCATAATATCAGCCAATATAAAGATTCAATAAATGCTCTGGAATGGCTTTTTGTTGGAAAATTAATAACTTTCTATTGAAGTGTGTTTTCTTTGTCTTTGGACTATTCCCTTAAAGCTGCTTCCACATATAAGCCCCAAGCTAGCCAAGTGTCCCGAGTTTACCTCGATTTTAACCCCGGGCAGCTCGGTTCCAAAATGTCCTCGAGTGAGCCAGGAACGATAACAGCCAGTGTTTAGCCCGAGCCCGTCCAGGGTGAAGTAGGGGCGAACTAGGAGTGCCCGGAGTGAAGAACGTGCTCACCCCGAGTTGTACCCCGAGTACCCTGAGTTCAACTCGAGCAAACCCCCGATTTTCCCGAGTGCAACCCAAGTACAGCGAGTAAGACCAGGCCTAGCCCCGAGTGAGCCCCAAACTCACCCCGTGCTTGACCCGTTTGTATATTTTGTTGACATGATACTTGTTTTGGAGGGAAGAACCATTTCATCATGGAAGGCCTCAAGTGCCAACAACGGACTGTACTGAATGTCAACATAGCCGACGCCGACGCCGACGCCGGAGAACAAGACGTGCTTGAACAGATCTTGGGTGCGACGTCGACCCGAATATGATCATATGAGATATTGATGGGTGAACTGGCAAGCTAGGGAAGACTCAACCGTCTGTAAGAATTTTCAACCTGTCGATCAGGACTTTTTCCAAGAACTCCGGGACCGGGTTGTACCACGCATCAAGAAGCAGGACACCGCCTATCGACCGGCCCTGAGTGTAGGATTGAGACTGGCGATTGCCCTGCGTTACTTGCCCACTGGGGATTCGTACATGTCTTTGCAGTACGGTTTTAGGGTGGCCAGTAGTACCATTGCTGGTATTAAATATACCTGCCGTGGGAAGCAATCATCGCTGAATATGCGGACGAAGTTATGCGCTGCCTCCGCACAGCAGACGAGTGGAAGGCTGTCAGTGACCAGTTTGCTTCTTGGTGGAATTTCTTCAACACCGTGGGGGCCGTTGATGGGAAAAATATTGTCTTAAAATGTCCGTCCAACAGTGTCTCAGATTATTATAACTACAAAGTTTTCTTTTCAATTATCCTGTTGGCATTGGTGGATGCCGATTACAAGTTCTTATTTGTGGACGTCAGCCCCAATGGTAGGTAAGACACCAGCATGCATTTCTAACTTTTTTGACACTTTTCTCCATCAGAACATGTGTTAATGTCTCACAAAGTGTCATATATTGAAAAAAGTATATGTGATTTACTTTAAAATACTTTCAGTAGGGTTAGAGTTATAGTTAGATGAGGTTTTAACCAATTGGTTTAAGTCGGGCCGGCCACGGCCCTTTTTCCAGTTGTGGCTCACTGGGTTTCGGTAGGAATAGATGTAAGGTGTAACACATTAGACTAGGTCGAGGCGCCTTCGGTACCTTTAAACTATACTAAATGTACCATTATCTGAATTTGTAA
>WURT03087125.1:0-12847 GCA_009936505.3 Holothuria glaberrima | reverse complement strand
CATGGAGCTACGTTACACCCCAAACCGATCCCGTACCTAAGCCTTCGCCAAGGCGATTGGCCCACAACACGACATTAGGCTCCTTGGTCAACTTGCTCAAACCAGGGAGGTCCGTAACAGCTCCCTGCTCAAACAGAACCCATGCTTTGAATTTCGGCTAATTTTGTGTTGATCTCACAGTAAAATATACTTGGGGTGAAAAAGAACTACCAAGAAGCATCCAAGTGGATGTTTAATAACTTCCCTAAAATATGTCAATTCAGGCCCTCCGTGCTACCCCTACTGCTTTCCGACGAAAGAAAAATCTCTTGACGGGAGTTGTCCGTGAAATAGATCCCGCCCGTCCTTCCAGTCGCGATCGCAGATACACTGGGTTAATAATTTAAGTACACTTTTCTTTCTTCTATCGTCTGTAAGAGCTGCTTTTGGAATTGACGTAGTAAAGCTCATTCATTCGTTCGTTCGTTCGTTCGTTCGTTCGTTCGTCCGTTCGTTCGTTCGTCCGTTCGTTCGTTCGTTCGTTCATTCATTCATTCATTCATTTCTGTCTTCCCCCTTCCTTCCTTCCTTCCCTTTCCTTCCTTCCCTTTCCTTCCTTCCTTCCTTCCTTCCTTCATCCATTCATTTATTTCTTTCTTCCTCCTTCGTTCCTTCCTCCCTTCCTTCCTTCATTCATCCATTCGTTTATTTCTTTCTTCCTCGTTCCTTCCTTCCTTCCTTCCCTTCTTCCCTTCCTTCATTCATTCATTCATTCATTCATTTATTCATTCATTCATTCATTTATTCATTCATTCCATCCATCCATCCATCCATCCATCCATCCATCCATCCATCCATCCATCCACCCATCCATCCATCCATCCATCCATCCATCTATCCATCCATCCATCCATCCATCTATCCATCCATCCATTCATTTCGTCAACACAATTTCAAACACAGTTCTGAGGTAAAGTACAAATAGAGACAGGATACTAGAACAAACAAAACTCCAATAACACTGCAGAGGTCAGGAGTCTGCGTATTCGTCAGTTAGCACTATACAAATACCCAACAACGAGTGTATTTCTAACTGTACAAGCTTTAAAAGTCCTGGAGGCTGGGTCAGAAGGAGCTTTCGTCTAAAGCCCTTCTCAGTGGATGTGAAAATTTGATATTAATTTGCCAAAGGAGTAATCGATTATATTTTCCTGTAAATCCCTCACTTTCTAATTAACTGCAATCTTCTAAAATTCTCCAAGAACTACCATTTTCTTAACCTCGTAATGTTTTCTTAAGCCCTGAGGGCAAGATGTGTCAGGATGCTAAAGATGAGTTATTTCAAGACGTCTATGGCAAGCCAAATGCCCAATGATTCGAGGAGAAACGTGCCTGTTTCATTGGTCGTTTTATCGGTTTATCAAGCGATAAACTTGGTTTATCAAATAGAACTTTGTTTACCGGACGATGAACTTGGTGTATCAACAACTAATCCAGGTTTATCAACTAATAAACCAGGCTTATCGATCGATAAAGTAAGTTTCTCCAATTATTGGGCATTTGGGTTACCATAGACGTCATATCCGCCAGTTTCAAGGCATCGAGTGCACCGGATGACAGGATTTCAGTCAATTTCAAAATGTTGCCTAAGCCTTGCTATTTTTGATCTTCATACCATTCTTTTGTTTCAGATTCTTCCTTTTTGCAACACAGATCACCATTACAAATGTACCTAACCTGGCAACAATGTCAGGCAGTCCTCCTCAGGAGCCTCTGTAAATTCTTCCTTGACGGAACTCTTAAAGCGTACGGTGTTATCATGGAGGAGACAGTGAATAACTTCCACACCAATCATTACCTCATCGGATGCTCGTTTTCTCTTCAGTCTGGGTTAGGGTATCTCATTGGTAAGATACTTATTAATGTTTATTGAACGAACAATCGGGATTATGGGCTTTCACAGGCCATACTAAAAATAAAACACAAAAACTAGTAAAACTAACATTTAAGTTTAAAAGAATTTAATGGAGACCAGAGTAGAGCATGTTTTATAGAAAAGGAAAGGAATTACGTTGTAGAATGAAGTAAAACATTAATATCAAATGTTTGAAAGTGCTTTCAACGTTATAAGAAGAAAATCTCCAAACTGAAGATTATAATGGGGGGAGGGGGAGGGGGTAGGGCCCTCCACCCGGTTCTTAAGATACCTTCAAATCATTTTTCACAGTGCATGACCTTGAAGAAAATGTTCTATTCAAATTTTTATTGTATCCGAGGGAGATGTACCTTTGGCGTAATTTAATTCTATGTAGAAAACAACTCTACAGACGTATTGGGAGGTTATTTATTTTTGTCACGAAGCTTCAATGGTTGGAAATAATGGCGTTAACGTTATGTAATTCCCGACGTTAACCACTCGCCCCTATAGTTCCCCTTTTTTGCTTTCAATGACAGTAGATTCTCCCATAAAAGCACAAAGTTTTCACATTTTCTCGATAATAGCTCACACTACTCATTTTTCTTCAATTTAACCCAAACTTTTCAATTTTTGTCAATGAACATCCCAGATTCTCAGCACTGGATTCAACCTTCACATTCCTTCTTGCACCTCTTGCCTTTGTCGGGGCTTCAGTCTACTGCCCCCCCCCCTGTCGGGCAAATACTGGCCCAACCACTGAACTTGAGCCATTTGAAATATCAATTGACGGCACGGTTTACATGATTACAAGGTGGAAACATTGTTGAAACATTTCATGTACTTCAGAGGGCTGCCGATTAGTGTTTGACCGATTATCGTGGTCAACATCGGTATCAGCCTATATTCTCCATTTTGGTTGTGTATCGGTATCAGCAAAACCAGTAGAAAATACCGATATTACTGTGTATATTAACCGTCCTTAAATGTCATGAAAACGGTACACATTTGGAACTTTTTGAATGCAAGTTCTAATAATTTACCTCATCAAGATGACACGACACTTACTTGTGGTACCTGGTAGTCTCTGATTACCATAATCTTTATTTCTTAAGCCCGGGTCACACCGTCACGACTACCTACGACACGACGGCGACCACCCACCGCGTCGGCTGTGGTCTTGGCGGTGTGAACACTTTCACGACTACGATTTTTTTATTTCCGTCTGGTCGTATGGCGTCGGCAAGATTAAACATGTTCAATCGTAGTCGGATGAAGTCAGTAGTCGTAATGTGATTTGGCCAAGCGTTCACTCACATAGTTTTGCCGTCTTGCAATCAGCAATAACCACAAGCTCTTTACACGTTTAAATACGGGGAATAGGCTCCGAAACGCGGCTTTCTTGCTAGGAGTTACAAATTAAGGAGGGTAACCTCTGTTCTGTGATCAGGTGATATGTCGTACGCACATGCCTGTGTACACCAGGTTACTCAGGGCCTTTTTTAACATACATACTGGGTGGGCCATGCCCCCCAGTCCCATACACAGCCCCCACTCAGCTCATATGGCCCCCAGTATGGTCCCTTTTTCAGGAAATTTCGCTTTCAAACGTGTAAACATTGCCCAATTTTATGCTGACAGGATAGGAAAAGAATTAAACTACTTCACTCAGAGAAGATAACAAGGATAGTTAGATAAATTTACATGTAAGCCATGTGGAGTGCAGTTTCTGGCAATCTGGACAGTACTAGTGTCCACGGGGAGGCCATTGGGCCATGCCCCCTTCACTGATGCCGATTTTTTTTAGTTCCTAAAAATACGTAAACTTTTTACTATAAGTTTTGCTTCAAAAGGTAGCATGTATGGCACCAGATTGCATGCAAGGACACCCAAATTTTCAAAAATTTCCAAAGGGGAGAGGACACCCCTCCCCTAAGACCCATCCCCCAAACCAGCGATCGCACGCCACAACTGGACAGGCATTTTTCTGAAAAATTTCGTCGTAACGAACGCACCAATCAATGGTGGCCCTCCGCTTGGACGGTCCCTTTCGTCAAATGGCCTCCAATATTAAAAAAATTCTTAAAAAGGGCCTTGAGGCTTCTTCACTCAGAGGCGGCGATCTGTTTAAATTATTGGAGGGGGCATTTGCTTGATTTACCACTTTGCATCTACGGCCAGGGTACTACAGGGGAACACTATATGTAATTTGTTGGAGTCCAGGGGTTTTGCCCCTAGAGGCCAAGCAATTTGATACATTCTTGAGAAAACGGATCACATATTTCTGATCAAAAGTTCTCCCCAGCTGCCATTGATAGGCTTATATCACAATTACTCGTATCGAAAATGTGTGTAACAACATTTATTTTTCTGCATACCTCTAAATATTGGGGATATTTGATATATGCTCCCTCTGAAAATACTTAGACGAACATGTCCCCCTACTCACCCCGTGATCTCCGTCCATGTCTTTCCAGAGCCTTCTCCAACATTTTAGTAAAATATATTAATATTGTGCCAAAAATACGTGTATTTCTTGGCCAGATAGTTTGCAAAAGTGCTTTGAGACTTATGGTTAGTGTGAAGTGCTGTATAAAACGAATTATTTTTATCTTTATCATTATCGTTATCGTTATCGTTATCATTATCATTATTATTATACTGCAATTTTTAGGGTAACACAGGTTTCCCCAGCCCCAGAAAAGTACCCCCACGCTTATTTGTGTGCTGAATGTTTTTGATTGACAGGAGTTGGTTGCAGTGATAACGTCTTTTGTGACGTATACTGGCTTTTCCAGCGTGTACTAGAATAGCACGTAAGAATTGGTGGCGGGCTACTTATGGCGCTCATTCGGTAAAGAGTCGGAACGGTGTGGCATGGTGTTTTTGTAGTTTAGGAAGGCGCCAGAATGTCTACAATTTATGCAAATTGTCTACGACGGGAGAAGTCTCGTCGGGCCGTATGTATCCGTGGCGGTGTGATCCGGGCTTTAAATATCGGTATTGGCCGATACTGAGAACTAATATTTCGCTACTTGCAGCATTGGCATAACACTTTCGACCATAAAGGGTTTCCAGGTCCGTAGCAAGCGGGGGCTGTGGGGGGTCACCCCCCCCCGCAATATTTGGTGGCCGTCGGCAAAATTTCGGTCTGCCTGCAAAAAGGGGAGAGGTGAAGGAAAAGAGGGGAGAGGAAAAGAAGAGGGAAAAAGGAAAGGAAAGGAGTGAAAGGGAAGACGGAGAATATAAAATAAAAAAGGAGAGAACTAGAAGGCGCGGCCAGTCTGTTATCGGCTATTTCGATTTTCGGCTAATTTGCCCATTCAAATTGAAGGCCCGTCGGCAAATTCACCATGCATGTGACGGCCGTATAAAAGACAGGCGGTGCAACTGGACGAGTGACCGAGTCCGTCGGCAACTCGGGAAAAGAAAGGGAATTTAAGGCTTCCGTATAGGCGCGCTATTTCGGGTCATATGACAAGTGTTTTAGCGAGCCTATTTGTGCGAAAATGTGGCATTAACGGCGACAAATTTCGCACAAAAAAATCTGGCAAGCAAGTTCTACACGGGTGTAAATTTTGACGGAATCAGCCTCACCAGAATAATTTTACCAGTTCCTTGCTCGAAGCACATCATATTTGTCTGCTTTAATTGCGACATGACCTCCTAATTCACAAGGCATTAGTTTAAACTCCGAGCCCCACTACCCTGCTTCCATCTCGAAGTTCAGAAAGTAGACTGATTCGGTGCATTACGTCCGCGGCACAATATTTTTATGTAGTAATATATTTGTCACCAAGATTTTTTGTTTCCTCATTAGGGCAGAAATACATTCAAATATTGCACCATTCGCGACCTAGGCACCTTTCAAATTCCAAAAATTTTCCGAAGGGGAGGGGCACCCCTTCCCCATAGACCCTTCCCCAGGCTGACGATCACACGACATACTGCATTGTCTCCCCAAAAGAAATACTGGGCACGCAAGTGGAATGCATCCTGGCTTTTGAAGCATATTTTTGAACGCTATTGTTCAGATTCTGGACACTTTACTCCATTTTTGAACGCCGGACGCCTATATGAACATTTACCTAGTTTCCTAGAGTCTAGTGCTCAAATGCTGAACGCATAGTGTTCAAATTCCGAACTTTAGGTTTAGCTCCTGAAGTATAGTGGCATGATGGGAGGAATTGCCTAACACTTTATAATTACTAGGAATGTTTGCATTGATTAATGTATCATGACCACCAAAATATACTTATCTTGGGACTTATTTTTTTACCCAGAAATATGCTAAAACCTCAGAGCTTCCGGGGGTTTCGCCCCCTGGACCCCCATCGGGGCTTTGCGGGCCCCTTGACCCCACCCGCTAAAGCTCGCGTTTCGCGCTCGTCTTACGCATCACCAGATCTGTCGGCAAAATATGATCTCTACACCACCCTCCCCCCCAAGATTACACCTTCGCTACGCCCCTGAGGGTTTCCATGACAGTTGGTTATTCTAAACTACGTGTTAATAGTTATGTCAAAAATAGCATCGTTCCAGTAATGAGTTAGTCACGGTTGTCAGGTCAAAGCTTTGCTTAAGTCTTTTTGTTGTTTTTATTTTTCAGCTCCTATAGCTGGCGTTTTTGACCAGAGAATACACCCTCGTATCGTTGCTTCCATTGGTGGGTTCCTGGCTGGTTTTGGATTCATAGGAATAGCTCTCATCCCGTCCAACGAACCGTGGCTGTTGGTTTTATTACTTTCCCTTTCAGGTAACTTCATAAAAATATCAATAATTGCTCCCTGTTGTCAGATCTCCTTGACAATTATAGACCCTCCACCGTACGAGATTGTACCAGTATATGGGCGGCGATTGAGGCGAAAAAGATAACAAATTTCAAAATGATTTGTGTTATTAAAAAAAACATGACAAAAAGAAAGAAAGACATTTTAGTTTCAAAGACAAACTTAAAGAGAAAGTTGTACCGCTTTTTGAAAACATGTACGTACAAAACATAACTGAAAAGAACGTTTTATTAGAAAGCAAATATTATGTATTCTGCCATAAATGTTATAACTTTCATTCCAAACCAAAAGTTAACATAGTATAGGGATGTTTGGAGAAAATTAGCAGTCGCATGATTTATCCAATAAAGCGAGCAGATAGAACCTGAAATCCAAAAATAAAATATCTCACCTCGCTTAAAATTTACCATCCGTTTACGTAAAAACTCATTTTAACTAACCAAAGAAAATAGAATAAATTCAAATTACAAACTGCGCGTTTAGTTTTTATTTACGAAAATATTAGTTTCCCTAAAAACTTTTCAAGAAATATCAAAGTTTAAAGCGAAAAAACTGATTTGGCAAATTTGACATGTCGTTTTGATTTTTATATTGGACTTTCACAATTCAAGTATTTACATATTGACATATCAATTTTTAGCTAGTCAAAAGAGTACTGTATCAGTAATTACATTGACGACCTACTTAGAATAAAGCTATATTGTTCGGCATTAAAAATACAAAACTAATCCATGTAAGGGAATGACACACATGGGCTGAAAATTGTAAGCTTCCGGGAATTGAAGAATACTACGTATGGCTAAGGGGAGCCAAAGAAGCTAAGAAGAGTGTATGGACGCCTATTAAACGGTAAAATAACAATACATAACCACATTGGGATAAAATTACAGAATATGAACAATACAATAAATTGGCGGCGATAAATTAGCCAATAAGATCAGAAAAATTTAAGTTAACGATCCAAAATTTACGATCCAAAAGTACGAGTGCTCTTAACCTCAACAGGGAGAGAATATAGATGTGACACTTATGTGTTAAATGGAATGCTGGCTATATTGTAAACTGTAAACATGGGTATCAAACCAGACTTCTGTCTGGTCGCATAGCCATAATTTGAGTAAAACAGCAATTCAAAAATATCAAGATTTTTCGTTATTTGGATATCTACTTGTTAACACCTGTTAATGCTTAGATTTTTGGCAGTGTAGATCCGTTGAAAGCAAACGATCAAGTGTTCTCAAGTACTCAAGAAAAATGGAGTGAGCCTAACATGTACGGTAAAGTGGACCATTTCTTCCGAACAACTCCCACCTAAAAATTTCAGATTCTTTAATGGGGACTGTTGTCGACAGAGTAATAAGCATAGTTCGGATTCGTACATGAGAATTTTCGTAAGGGGGATTTTTCAGGGGAAACTATGAAGTGTGAGTTTTCCTGGAAGATAATATCATCTGATGAGTTGTACTGTCACCAGTTGTTTTGCAAATATGTAAACTGACATCGAGGCGCTGCTGCAATAGGGGAATTTCTCTCTGATATCGTTCCACATTGGCAACCCCCGTGCCCATGTTGAAAAAAATCCTTCGGATAAAGACATTTTAACAGGGTTAATTCAAACCACTTTCAAGAACTGTAATTAAGTTTTTTTTTAAATTTATTAAAAATATCACGTGACGTGCACAGTCCGAAAGCCCGTGAGGATATTTACTTACTTTATCTATTTATATATACTATATATATTTATATAAATATACTTTATATTCAAAAATACAAACATGAGTAGAAAAAATCATCAAATGCTTCACACTTTTAGTTGATTTCAACTACGTCTTATTATTTTTTTTTTGCAAATTTCTAACGTTTTCTCGCATTATCTATCGATACCGAACCACTTGAGCAAGTCAAAATTTTACAAAGAAGACATAGGACGCAGGCATATCAAGTCTTAACGTGTCTGAACGATAGCGACACGTCAGGGCATGATATTTTATTCTTACTGTGTTCCTTTCCTATAGTCATGTTCTAAAATTCGATAAGCCACCAATCTGGAGCCAGTACCCTGTGCACGTATAATTCTTTAAGCACGTATGTTCCTTTAAGTACATTACTGTTTTTTCCAGGCATCGGGTTTGGTTTGGTTAACATCATAACCGTTATCTCTCTGAAAGAATCCTTCGAGCCGACCCACTATACTATTGCATTCTCTGTGACGCAGCTGCCGTCATACATCGGCATTGCAGTGTTGCCACCACTCTTAGAGTATCTTCAACGAGAATACGGGGAAAATATTGGAATGGGTGTCCTTGGTATTCTGTCATGGACCCTAGTGTTATCTGGTCTTTTCACACCTTCTAGTAAAACGAAGCATGGTAAGGATGAAATTGAAATGACAGATTTGGAATTTCAGACTGATCAAAAGATTTACAATAGTACACAGGGAAAACAAAAACGATCCCGAGATGCCAACTGTGACGGATTGTCGAATGAAACGACTGATATTGAAGACTGTAATGAACAATCAAAACTTTTCCAGCATGCTACTTCACCCGTAAAGCGGAACACAGAAGGGGACATGAACAGATTGAAAATTAAGAAGATGGAAAAGCGGGGGAAATCAGATGAAGTGCCTGTTGCATGGAGGTGTCTGAAAGCATGGATATGTATTGGAAAGAACCACCCGGAGTTCCTGCTGCTAACATTTCAAATAATGTTGCTCAATCACAGTTTTACTAGTTGGTCCATCTTTCTTGTGCCTTACGGAGAATACCTTGGATTAGCGTCTTCAACAGCCGTTTGGTTATCAACGCTGGGTGGAATTGCAGGTCTTTTTGGAAGGTTGTTTTGTATTGTTTTATTTTGTGTTAATCGAATGACTCTTTCTGTCGGCTTATTAATGCCAGTTCTTTGCGTGACGTCAGCCTACGTCATCAGTTTATTTTACAGCTCTTTTCTTGCTTTGGCGTTGGTCTCCTGTCTCAGCGGATTTGGTCTCTCTGCCCAAGGCTGCACTCTCCCCAGCTGGTTGCCTTCTTGTGTTTGTGAATATAACTTCAAAACTGCTCTTTATGGCCATTACGTTCTCTGTGGAATCATGGTACTGACTGGAGGAATAACCACAGGTAGTTACTCCTCTCTTATTCTTCCCGTTACTAAGACCCTTTTTATATTTCGAAAACATGGAAATAGAAGCTTACCTAAAAGGCACATTTTAACTGTTTTTCTTTACTTTTTGCAGGTGGTATTGTTGATATTTCTGGTTCCTACCGAATTTCTTTCGCCAGTCTTGCTATCCTGGGTTTCATTCAAGTCATTGCCGTTCTCTTCTGGCTGTCTTGTCCCTCTTCGGTTTCCCTAGAAAAATCAGCACCAAGTCGCAAAGACAGAATAATAAATTGCTGCTCGGATGTTTAGATACAAGAATGAATTTATCCGGGTGAGGTGGCTCTGCAATCGTGAATTATACCAAATATGGGACGTTTTTGAAAGTTAATGTTCTCAATGTTGTTGACAAAAGCCAAAATTCAAAGACAGAAAGTAGAATAAGGTAAATAGAATAAAGATTTTGTAGCTTATTTTGTGAGTGAAAGATAACTTTTTGACCCCTCCATGTCTAAATTTAGAGGACAATTTTTTCATCACAGACAGTTTTAATTCATCCTACTCAGCCCCTCACAATCTGTCTTAAGCTCCTCGTGATTTAATCTGAGGGGATGAAGCTTAGACCTCTCTCATTGAATCAAATTTCTTGAGTATTTCTAGTTATCTGCCAGGAAATTGACTAAGCCAAAGGTCAAGAGGTTGAATCAGTTTACTCTGTCGTCCACTCGGGGGACGTAGCTCCAGTGGGGAGACGAACTCTGGAATCTGAAATCTGCATCTTTGGAATTTTGTAACGCTGATGTCAATCAAAGAGCTGGTGATTAATTTAGGCTTTTACTTTCCCCAGGTAAACGTCTTACTTGGGTAACAGGTATATCTGTCTTTAAAGTAAACTACACGTACAGTTACATCCATAAAACCCATTAATCATTATTTGGTTCGTCTGTACCTAGTAAGTGAACACATTTCAAATAAATAAGCATATATATATTGAGATGGGTCGGTATTTTTACCTAAATTGCCACGCTTGACATACCAAAGCCTTGATAGCTAAGTTTGTTTGTTTGTTCGTTTTGTTTTGACGGATCCTCCCTTACGGAAACTCTGCAACCCTTCAATCGCGGAGCATTACGGCAAGCTGGCAATTCAGTTTCCCCTACTATTAAGGAACAGCAGAACTACAACGCAGAAAGTAGACAAAAGTTTCAATGTCCGAGCTGGGATTCGAACACACGACCTCATGAATGGAAGCTGCGGATCCTAACCACTGTACAGGCCCGTAGCCACGGGGGGGGGGGTTTCGGGGCAATGCCTCCCCAAAAATGATTTCTGCCCCACCAGATGAAATTGAAACTGCATTATAATTAGTCAGGTGGAATCTACTCCATTATGCTTAACACAAATTTTACTTCAAATGGTAGCATATGTGGCACCAGATTGCATGTAAAGACACCTAATTTTTCCAAAATTTTCAAAGGGGTGGATCCCCTTTCCCTTACACCCCTCCCAAACTTCACGGGACCAAACTTTTGCGTTCGGCATCCTTCCGACATTACGTCGGATCTGGCCGGCTTCGGGTTGCTGGATCCCCAACGGGGGCTTGGTACAGTGACGTACACAGGCGGGGGGGGGGGAAATTGGGCTATGGCCCCCTCACTAATGCTAACATTTTTCTTTAGTTCCTAAAAAACGTTAATTTTTTAACACAAATTTTACTTCAAAATGTAGCATAAAGCCATCAGATTGCATGTAAGGACAACAAATTTTTCAAAAATCTCTTAGACCCCTCCCCCAGGTCGATGATCACACAACACACTGCATGACACCCCTTCAGAGAAATCCTGGGCACGCCACTGGACAAGACGCCCTCCCATGAAATGTTCAAGCCTCTCCCACCGGAAATTAGGAGGAAATTTTATGCCCCCTCCATCACAACACTTGCCGCCCTAAAAATATAAAGCTGGCTACGAACCCGCCACGGTACCACTTGCTCGGTAAGTGGTTGGAGCGGGCGTCTTGTGAACGACAAGGATGGGTTCAAGTCCCGTTCATGGCTTATTTTTTCTCTGATTTATTTCTTCTGTTCTTTCCCTTGTTCAAGAGGGCTATGCCAATACTTGGGATTGATGTAAATTTAATGATCGAAACAATTTATACAGCAACTTTCGACCTAATTATTCACAGTTCAATCTATCATATTTCGACTATTTGTTTCCTACCACAAATGTTTTTACAAACTATCTAATTTTTGACACCTTCAAATTCAGTTTGTTTTCTTTATTACTTCTTCAATACAATGTCAAACGTTTTTGCTTCATTCAACAGTCAATGTGTTACATTTATGGTCTTAAGCACAAGCGTGATAATGCAAGAGCAACCTTTGTAACTATCTTGTGCAGAAGGGGAATTTTTTCGGCTAGTTTTAAAAAGAAAGACATATTGGAATGACACTAGTGTTCTCCAGGGGATTACGAAGCATTGATAAATAAGACTTACTTTCCCTGACAGATCCTTTCTGTTAACTGAAACTGAAATTTTTCAAAGAACTGCCTGACTGATGCAACTTTTGCCAAGGGAATGATATCTTAAATGGAGAATATCCCTGCCTCAGTTGTCACCGTTCACGTCTTATATCCGGCTGACCTTACAACGAAATTAAAATGCACTCTCAAAGCATTTAGGTAAATTCAGAACTTTAACTTAAAGTGTACATATGATTAATGTGTTAATAATTGCCTTTGGTGTCGTGTAATTACCCGAGAAAAAGTTAAGTTTTGCATGGTTTATTCCATTAAGCACAGTTTTGGTAACTTTTATCCCTTATATCGCTATGTGTTCTGCAGATGGATAACTTTTGTGAAGAAATGAAATAAAACGTTGAATAAATCTGTCCTTAAAATGCTGTTTAAAGATTTTGGTCTCATTTTTACAATCTGTCACGTTCTAAATATTTGACTCACTGCCCCCTGACCTATAAAACTCATGTTACCGCGTGTTTGGTCTAGTGGTAGAGCATCCACCTCTCACGCGGGAGGCCCGGGTTCGATTCCCAGGTCGAGTCATA
>WURT03087114.1:0-12847 GCA_009936505.3 Holothuria glaberrima | reverse complement strand
GTTAAACCTCATCTAACTAATTCAGAGATTTTAGAGAAGATACTAGAGTATGAGAGTTTCATAAGGAGAGAGGCAGTTTGTAGTGTTTCACAAGAAAGGGAAGAAGAAGAGTTCTTTATAGCCATAGTTGTAGGTGTCCACATGAATTCACAGCAAAAAAAATATTAATAATGATAATAATAATAATATACAAAGAGAAGAAAGAAGCGAAGTGCCAAAAGCTGATGTTTTCAAACTTCTTTTTGAACATTTATTACAAATATCAAGAGTTTGCACTTTTTGGTTATTAGTGCTACACTTCAAAAAGAATCAGTTACAAAATAGAAACAGATAAAGGTACAAAAATACATGATCTTAAGAAGAAAGGCAAAATGGTTAAGTGTATCTAATACTGTATTACAAATGACCAAATTTGGCAAAATTTAAAATTTTTATATTTCTAATGTAAAACTTTTTTCATAAAATCTATCTGAAGTTTTTCACCTTTCACGGGTTACCATACAACAAAATGTTCCTTATACTGATATATGAATATTCATATTACACATTGAGGAAAGCCTGCTTAAATAATCCTCTTTTGTGAAAATTTCATTGATACACCATTTTTCTTGCACAAGTATGAACCTGTTATAAGGCAGAAATCCCAAGGGGAGGGGGAGGGTGAAGTATAGAACCCCACTTTTTGGAAGTGATCCCACTGACTTTCACTTTTGTATGGGTAAATTTTGCCTCAAGGGCCCCCAACCACATACACTTTTTCACACATATCTTTACTACCAAACCTGCTTCAATGGCCTGCATCAAATCATTTTCCTCAACCTCTGCCAAAAGCCTCTTTTAAACACATGCACAGATTTCATACAGTATTGTTTTTTATTTCATGGAAATTAAACCAACTTTGTTTGTATGGGGTTTTGTCAGCATCTTGTAAACATCCTTATTCTGTTTTTATTCACTGGACAAAATGATACTAGCAATAACCATATCTGGATGTCACCATCCAAGGTCTCTGAGTTAATTCTTGGTCCCATATCAATCAATGACCCCATGTTCAAGTAATTTCGGGCCCGTTAAAAGTTGTCAATGGCTGTTTTTCAATTAACAACATGTGACTTGCCTTGTTCAGATCTGCCAACTTTCAAATTTGTGAACACGCATACATTTAATTCAAATCTGGATTTGTAAAGTATTCTCACATTATGGTTTAAATCTGATCCATATAAAGATGAACAGGGTATAAAATTCTTGACTTAAACTTGATGATATATACTCACCAAGTAAGTCAATAAACTTTTATCAAAATTTTGTGAGTTTTCAACAAAAACAGTAATAACAGCTGCAAGTGAAATTAAACTGTAACTTCATACCTGCCATCCATCAGATTTGTGACTTGAAGATTTTCACGTATACCAATAAGTGATTTAGTCCTAAAACTGAACGTTTTAGTTGTTATCCTAACAGGATCAGATTTAATGATCATTAATAAACAAAGACAAATACAAGCCTCTTAATGCATATATATACCAAATAAGCAGACAGAAAAATTCTTACTTTGCAAACTCATGTGAATTTTCAGCAAATTAGGTCAACTTTAAATGTGACTTTAAATTATGTCAGGAAGTGAGAAGTGGGAAGTTACAAATTTTACAAACCATTTAGATGCATGCAGGTGTCAAAGATATAGTAAACTGTGAGATGTGAAGGTAAAACCTTCAGATCATACCAAAACTGAATGGCTAGCAGTTGTCTGTGGGTGCCTATTCACTTGCATCTGCATTTGGTATCTTCAGTAAGAAGTCGCTACACCCTGGTCGGCAATAGAACCTTTTCTAAATAGCAATTACAAAGGATTATTGGAAAGAACTTATGTGTGCATTATTTTTTCTAATGAACTATTTTACAATGGCACTACACAATCATGTTGCTAGAGGACCCATCAGCCAGAAGTTGTACCTTTGCAGCTTTCTCCACATCCCCAGAGTTGTTATCAGTACTTTAATCTCATGAGCAAACAAGCTTCCAAGGCACTATTGACCACAACTCTCTTATCTACCAGTAGAATATTACAGGGACCATTGTCTGAGGTTAGACATGCACCTTTGCACAGACTTTTTCAGTGCATAAAAGAGGGGAGAACTAGATGTGAGAGGATGAGTCATACTAATAAACTAAGTCAGAAAACCTGTCCAGACAGGCACAGGACAGGATTTTGAGTTCTCAGAAGGTGCAACTTAATAGTAATGGCAAAGTTAGCAGCATGTGCATACCAAAACTCTATCCCATAATCCTTTGCAATTGCTCTTTGGGAATTGATCTATGTTTATATATGTGCTTTGGTTCAGTTTATAAAGGTGGGTTCTCATCAACAATGAATCTATTGCTGTCCTATCTGAACTGACTTGAATTTAGCTTATTCAAAATGTGTGGTAAAACTATGAACAGACAACCCCAGCCTAGGACAAATTTCACCTGGGCCCTGTTTCATAAAGAGTTAGGATCGATCTTAAGTTTGATCTGGCATGCATTAGCCCTATTGAAATCAAACTTCAGATTGTTCTTAATTAACCAATCATAAAACAGGGCCCTGGTCAGCTTTCTTCCAAATGACTTCCACTGGACAATTCTTCCAGAAAATCTCCTCCAAACATTCCCTACAAAGACACTTTCCAACCATGACAGTTTCCGTCACATAACTTCCACTCTAGAAAATTTGGAGTGGAACTGTCCTGGGGAAAATTGTTCTGGGGTTAATAGCCCTTACGCATTTGAGGTCACAGAACTGAAAGTGCACCCTCCAATGAAAGCAAGCATGCATCATTGCAACTTACACCAGCAAAATGCAGACAGCTGCACCAGTTGGATATGCGCAGTTTCCTTCGTGTGCTTGTAAAGTCTACACCATGCATGCAGTGCTTCACTGTTTTGGTGCCAAAATGTAACATCAATGTATAAGGTCTATTAGCCAGGTGGGAATTGCCTCAGTGGCATTTGACCAGGAACAAGGTGAAGCAGTAGACTAGGAGCAACCTGATGTGAACTTTTATTCCATCATACTGTAACAGGGCTAGTCTCTCTCAGGTTTGTGGTTGATTAATGTCCTTAAATAAATTCCCTGAAGAAGCTGATGGTAGCCACTCACTACTCAATATAAACCCTATAGTTTCATAGATAGCATCCTCAACAACCCCTGTATATGACTCTATCTACAAAGGTCATCAAATGCAAAAGTTTCAATAAATCATTCACAAACTTAATTACTATTTCAGATACTGACTAAATTGCATTGTCTCTACGTTTAGATAGGAATGTAGGCAGTGAACAGTAGAAAGAAACATCTAAAATGCAAATACTTTTCCTTGTTCTAGAATCAAATTAGATAGGGTTTACATATTTTTGGTATGGAGGTGCATTATCCAGGGCAGCACAGGTGTTCTTGTATCTGACACCTTCTGGATAGCACTTCCAGTAGTCGTTGGTTGCCAGACGCCATTTATAAAGGGTATCATGCATCTCCTTGAAAACATCGGCATAGTCCTCCTGGTGTGCCAAGTTGTTTGTCTCCAGAGGGTCGTTAACAACATCATAAAGCTCATACTCATCTCGATAGTAATACTGCTCCAGTGTCTTGAACCACTTGGTAGGCTGCTTGGATAGGGTGTGATTCAATATGTCCTTGAAGGTGGGGTTGTCATAGAGATCTGTTGCTATGGGATACGGTGCCATGTAATTGAGATTGTGTATCAGACGGTACTGTTTGTTTCGCATCACACGCATGGGATAGTACATGTAGACCTCGTGAAAGTTGTGGCTGGAGAAGACATGGTCAAACCCAGAGCTTGGTTCCTGTTTTGCCAGAGGAAGGAGGGACTTTCCTGTAAGAGCCACTGTTGCTCCATTTAACTTGTAAGACGGAAATGGTATGTCAAACCACTCGAGGACTGTCGGAAGGATGTCAGTGGTACTTGCAAGAGATTCACTGATTTCACCCCAGCGAGAAGTTTCAAAAGGCGATGAAACCAAGAAGGGTTCTCCCATGCCTGACTCATAGAGGTTGGTCTTGGCATTTGGAAATGGAATACCATTGTCAGCAGAATATAATATTAAGGTGTCATCAAGGTAACCATGGCTCTTCAATTCATCCAGAAGCATACCAATGCCTATTAAAAAGGATTTAAAAATAAAGAGAAAAATACCTGGAATACATAAGGATTGAGCAAAGTGTAGATTCATGGGAAGAATAGAATGTATCTTCTTACAATTGTGCCAGGTATATATGACTCAGCAGCACTTGACAAAAAAGTCATCTTTGTATGCTTTGAGTATTAAAGGGAGTTAAAATTATGGTTCAGATTACCAAATTATGGTTCATTTACTTTTTGCAAGTATCATATTTTGTGTCAAATGCAACAAACTTCATAACATGCAAACAATGCTGCAATCTAGTGCTTTAGCTTTGTAACTGTAAATTTTATACAGTACCTAAAATTTGTCTAGTGAAATTTCATTACTGAGAGGGAGATACCAATAGCACAATGAAATTCAAGACGGTGACTGATAGGTCATGGGTAAAGCTTTTAGATTGTCCGTAATAAGAAATTGTCACAAACTCCCAACGTGTATTTCCATGTGCCGCAGCTATTAAGGTCAAAAACCTAAGAAGGGGGACTGGGGATAGGAACATGACAATATTATCTCCTTCCCCATCCTTCCCCCTACCTCCCCCACAAAAAATGACATGCTAAGTCCTTAATGCAGCAAACATCTATGATACTGAAAAGGTGAAACTTCTTCATGCCAAAAATGTGGGTTCCTTCTGCCCTAAATACGTTTATCCTCCAGAGTACTAACCCCTTCCCCCTTCCATCCTAAACTCTTCTTAAGTTTTTATGTTATCACAAAAATTGTCATCTAAAAATATCATACTGAGCATTTCAAAAAAAATTTCTTTCAAGACAAATGAAGCAGGGTGAGAATTGTCCAGGAAGGTTGTCTTCCTGGTGGAAACTGATGTCTGGCAGATAGTCGATGGAGTGGGAATTATCCCAGCACATTGTAAAAGATGAATGCCCATGCAACTTATACGGCATTCTTGAAGTCTACATGATTGACTCACATAGCTGGGCACTTCTGCATTTCAAAATATGGTTTCTCCTTACCCTATTTGCCTTATATTCTCTTAATCCAATTTTAAGGATTACCTGCATCCAGCCTACTCATGGAGGTATATTGGTTGGCAATATCTCCTCTAGTTGCTGGTGTGTCTGGCAGGAATGGAGGGACAATCACATCCTTAGGGTCATAGTAGGCAGGCTTCCAATCTGGTATAACACCATACTCTGGCTGACCATTACCAAACTTCTCACAAAAGTCACCAAACTTACTCTCTGGACACCGATGACAGTCATTAAATCCAATATATAACAAAAAAGGGCTGCAGAGGAAGAGATGCAATAATATTGAAAAGAAAGAAAGCTAAATCTTACAGAATCAACAAGAATGACCAAGGGGTTACCACTGGAAAGGCTTATGAAAATATAAACCTTCACTTGAAATAAAAATAACATGCGTCCAAAATACCATGAAAGGACATGTTTCTATTAAAAAAATTTATGTGGAAATGACATAATATGACATGTCGGCTGACATATATAGCCTTGCACTGGAAAATTTGCTCACATTCAAACTACACTCACCTCTCACTACACTCATCTCTCCTCCCCCTACATACCACATCCCATGGAACCCGTAGGTCCAATGGTCCCAGCACATGCAGATCCAGGGTTCAGAGGAGGGGGCCTATTTTTTATGACAATGCTCCCACAATTTGCCTCTGAAGGTGATCTATTCAGGAAAAATTGAGACAAAACCTCAAAAGGGTGTCTATAGGCCACCAACTATATTTCCTGGTGGACACCATGCCATATTTAGTTTCAAAAGTTGTGAGGTCTTACAGTCATAATCAGGACATACAATAGGGTTTTCTGCATTTTCATCAGCTACACAAGCGAAAAATGGTAGTTCTTCACAAATGAGAGGGGGTTCTGGGCCATTTTGAGTCCCCACTTACATCTACGCCTTGTCCAGGCCATGAACACCCCTTATAGCACAGCATTTGTAGTAGTGGTCTGGATTTATAGTCTTTAAATGGTACCACTATTTTTCCTACACAGAAAAATATGTACGGCCAAATGTAAAACACTTCGAAATTAGTGAAGGCAATTACCCATATGATATGGAATGGGGAAAAAAAAAAGAAATCAGAACTTGGCTCTCACATGGATTCATTCATAGCAAAGAACTCTCTGACAAATTCCTTCATTCTTGTAATATTTCGAGCACATTGCAACATGGGATGGTTGAACTCTGTTTTCTCATAGTCATACTTGAAAACTTCAGGAGGACCAACATGCTTCTTTCCAATGATTCCTGTATAACGAAAGCAAAAGGACAAAGGAATCTGTCATTTTAACTTAAACTTGAATGAGGGAGAGAATTGAGGTTTGAAGAAAATAGTATTAACCCATTCAACCAACTCGCAGCAAGTATGTATTTGCAATCACGTTTGGTCTGTCAATCAACTTATGGCTTTTCAGTCCTGCCTATCACCAAACTTTAAAGGCATTTTCCAGAGACAAAATTCAGTAAGTTTAGAGAAGAAGCAGAAAATTTTTCTCTTTTAGGAGGTGAAAACCCCATCTCAATAGCTTGCAGCGTTTGGAAGATACTAATTTTCAAAGAACTGCAGTTTTTTCTCAAGATGAAGTGCATTATGGGAAACCTGTGATGTCATCACGGCACATTAATTTGACATAGAATGGAATTTCTTTATGATATTAATGCTGCTGTAGGGAATACTTAGCAACTTGGTTTGTTATGCCCTACATATGATGTAGGTTTGTGCTAAATCTACATGGAATCATTCCAACAGTATCAAATTTCAAGGACAAACAGAACATTCAATTATAAAGAAAAACAAAGGGAATCTGAGGCAATGTGCCCACTTTACATAACAATCTGTGACCTTGATAAGAACTGGAGGTATTTTTTGACAAAAATAAGCACTCTTTAATACGAGATATCTTGAATTAGGAAAAGAATATTGCTATGGGGTTTGGAAGGCACAAACTGGAAAATTTTTCTCTTTCACATGAGACCCTTGTGAAATGCCACTGGAAAATGCCTTTAACCAAATGGCAAACATTTTAAGGCATGACCTGAGAAGTCCCCTCCTCCAACTGCTCAGCTCTATATGCACAGAGGCAGACATCACTAGCCTTGGAAATTTTCCTGCTTGTCTAATAATCAAGACATGAATCTGCCCAGAAAATAAAGTGCCAGTATCCTGATATCAATATCTTCATGAGAGGAAAGTGCCCTTAGCTAAATTGAAAAAAGTTGAATCATCCAAGCAGAAAAAAAGGAAATCTTGATTGTGTTCAGCTTCACTGATGAATGCTGTCACACTGCTTCCATTGTGCCAGTAACTGGACATTTCCTGAGTGGCTTCATGGGTGAATGCATGTACACAATACTCTATTGAACTTGGCTTAATCCAAGACACCTGCCATATATGCCTGCTATGGCAGGGAGTAAATTTTAAAAGTAGCTAAGGGCCTTTTCCCAGCAAATTATAATGGTCTAATGGAGATGCATATGTGTCCCTTCCCAAAGGTGTAGGAAGCTGTTCGAGACTGGGGGGGCTGAACCTTATTTTCGATCGCTGTCCTGGGGGAGGGGTCTAAGGGAGGTGCCCCCCTGGAAAATTTTTGGATATCTGAGGGTCCTTAGATGCAATTTGGTGCATCATTTTGTATACATTTTAAGGTAAATTACTGCAAATTTTTGACATTTCTTACAGAAGAGACAAATAAGGGTTCCATTTGGAAAATTTTTTGATATTTGAGGGTCCTTAGATGCAATTTTGTGCATCATTTTGTAAAAATTTTAAGGTAAATTACTGCAAATTTTTGACATTTCTTACAGAAGAAACAAATAAGGGTTCCATTTGGAAAATTTTTTGATATTTGAGGGTCCTTAGATGCAATTTTGTGCATCATTTTGTAAAAATTTTAAGGTAAATTACTGCAAATTTTTGACATTTCTTACAGAAGAAACAAATAAGGGTTCCATTTGGAAAATTTTTTGATATTTGAGGGTCCTTAGATGCAATTTGGTGCATCATTTTGGACATATGATAAGGTAATTACTACAAATTTTTGACATTTCTTACTGAAGAGACAAATAAGGGTTCCCTTTGGAAAATTTTTGGATATTTGAAGGTCCTCAAATGCAGTTTGGTACATCATTTTTGGACAAATTTTAAGGTTAATTACTGCAAATATTTGACATTTCTTACAAAAGAGACAAATATTGGGGTTTTCGTCCTTCGAAAGTGGGGGGGCTGTGGTACACTTCTGCCCCTACAAATTTTGCTGGGGGCTGTCACTCCCCCCACCCCGGCCTCCATGCTTCCTATGCCCTTGCCCATTCCCCTTGAAGATCCAGTAACCCTACAGTTAGGGTAATGGATGGTGAAGAACACCTGAGAATCATTACAGATACTTTAAAGAGCCTGTGCCTCAAATGTCTTTCTCTGATCCTTATCCCTTTACTCTCTCAGCAATTTTGGTGCAATATTTGGTGAAGTTGATGGCACCTCGACCAATCCATGTTGACTGGAAACAATTTGTAGGTACCAAGCTCAGAAAAATTACAACCTAGTAAGAACTTGAGTACAACATACAAGTAATGACTAACCTGTTTTGATACCATGTGGTCGCAGTATCACTGGCAAAGTTTGCACATTATCAAATGCATGGAAATGATGGACTCCTCCATAGAGCCCATATATTCCATTCTGGTGACTGGGTAACCCTGTCATGATGGCAGATCGGCTTGGCGAACAGCTGCTGACGGAGGTGTATCCATGTTTTAATGTCACACTTCTCTTAGCCAGTCTCTCCAAATTAGGTGTTTTACAAACAGTATTGTTGTAGATTGAAGTTTCAAAGCCAACGTCATCCCCTTTCAAAGATAAAAGATTTTTTCAGATTCAGTGCGATAGTGCAAAATTTTAGGCATGCTTTCCTAAAGGAATAATTTTGCCTGGAAACTACTGTGATTTACAGATAACTGTATGCATGACTGCCCTAGATCCCATACAGGTATGGTCAAGAAGGTTTCCTTCTAAGAACACTAGTCTGAAGTGATGTTCCAGTAACTGAATATATATCACACCCAATGTAGTAGTTGACCAACTGCCATGGAAGCACATTTAATAGGTAATAAATGGCTGACTTCATAAAATATACTGTATCAGGCTTCTTCTACCTTGGGTATCATATGGATGACATTTCCTCATCTTGAGAGAAGGTCCGTCTTTCTTATTATTATTATAAATAATCGTAGCCATGGTAAGGCTAATTATAGAGTAAGAAAAACTGCATGGACACCTCTTTATTTGGAGGAGGTAGTCTGAAGCTGTGCAGCATATAGCTATACCAAATTTATTCCATATTTTGTGGTCATATCCCATGAAAAGAGACTTCATATTTTGGAGTTGGCTTCTCTAGCTTACCATCATTTGAGAGGAGATATGATACATGTCTACAAGTGTATGACTGGTGCCATGTAGTAACTACTTTAAGTTAAATAGGGCCAAGGATACTCTTACAAGACTTCTTATGAGCTTATTAAGCAAAGCAAATTCACTTAGGCAAAAGCAGGTGTTTTTTGACAGAGAGCATTACAAATTAGAACTCAGATCTCTACCCCAAAATACTGTTAACTCTCCTTCTCTGACTGTTTTAAGTCCAGATAAGAAACATACAGTACTGGAAGATTTTTCCGGGCTTTACAACTATAGAGCATGAGTGTTCGGAACATTTCCTAACTGACTTGCATACTGAGTTGTGAAATGGCCAATATCGTTTACGATGATCACTGATGACAGCCATTTACCGGGTTGTACTGAAGAAGAAATAGTCATGTCAGTATTAATGTCAATGAGAAACATTGTTGGTAAATGAGAAAATACTCCTATTTCCCTGATAGGTCCCAGTTTGGAAAAGACCCATTGGTCTCCATTGACTTTTGGTTTTGATGATAACAGGAACCTTTGCATTCATGATGGCATGGATGTGTGTGAGTGTGTGTGAGTGTCTCATGAAGGGAAACTCTGAAAGTTCTCGTGCTTCATATGCACATGCCCCATTTAAAAGGAAGAACCCTGGATGTCAAAGTTCATCTGGGGTCACCAGGGGTCAAAACCTTAAAACCTTGTAAACATAATTCATCTCAAGGTAGGAAGCATGGATACATTCATACTTGGTAGGCTCTGTGGATGCTCCATGGTGAAAGAAAGACCCTTGTCATGGTTGATTTTGGTGGAGGTCAAAGGTTACCTGGGGTCACCAGGGATTTAACTGAAATCCTTGTCAACACAATATCTCAAGGTAGGTGGCTAGGATATGTTTCATGTACAGTATGTGGATGTTTCATGGTGAAAAGAAGAGAATCCTATATTGTTTTTAATAGAGGTTAAAGGTTATCTGGAGTCACCAGCTAGAGCCAAACTCTGAAAAACTTGTTAATACCATATCTCAAGTTGGAAGCTACGTAAGATAGGTTTCATATACTTACTATATGGGTGCCCCATGGTGAAAGGAAGAACCCCATTGTTTTGGTGGAGGTCAAAGTTTATCAGGGGATAATGGAGTCCAGTTCAGAATTCCTAACAATATTTCAAGGTGTACGCAGGGAGCATGCATGGATGCATTTTATATTCTTACCATGTTAGTCAGTAGAAGAACCCTATCATTTGTTTTTGGTGGGGAGGGGGAAAGGTCATCTGGGGTCCCCAGAGGTCACAATGCAAAGTTTCTCCAGAAATTCCAAAGTCAAATATGAACTCGAAACTACTTTTCCAATACATCAAGACTGTATTTAACTAATGGCTAAAGAAATGGGAACATCTTCCAGGCAATTTGAGGTTACACATTCAGAACCACACTGCATGTTGTTGTACGAGTTCTGGGTTTTTTACTGAACAACAAAATTTTCGCCTGGAACTGCATGCAGCCATGAGAATCATGCTTAAATTTAGGCTCTAAAATCTTGTCTCTGACACGGTAGTTAAATTCTCTCTAGTTCACTTCTAGCCCCCCCTCCTCCCCCCACTCCACCTCCAAATTTAAACAAAAATTGCCTGTCTTAATCTAATCAACTCCCTCATCTTATACATTTCCTACACAATGCTACAGTAACTTGTATCGAGTTTAAATTGCTGGAACAGCTCCAGAAAACCACGGGGGATTTAAGCTTCTTTAATGGGCTTTTGGGGATACACTAGACTAGTAGCACTGCATAGCCTATATCCTCGAAGCATCTTCATGTTATCTTGACTAAAAAAAGGACGAAAATTTAATGCTTTTGGACGATTTTGCCCAAAATCTTCCAAAATCGTCCTGCCATTAAAAATCGTCAAGGACAGTTATAGGCCTATATTCCAGTATCGCTGCCTGGACTATTCCATTGTTTAACATGATCAAATTAACGAGCAGGGTCTTAAAACTTCAAGGTTTTTTCGTGTTATGGAAGATACAATTTTGTCCTTCCCGAGCCATGAGCGGCAATAATTTCGGTAGCCATCCCTATAAAGTGGAACAGTAGGCTATAAAACATTGCTTTATTCATAACCTTGAAAAATCGTCCAAAAGCACTGATTTTTCCTACCAAAATCGTTCAAAAAGCGCAGGACGAAAATGGATGAAGGAAAAACTTCCAAAATCTTTCAAAATTGTCCCATTTTTCACAGGGGCAACTCAAATACATTGCAGTGAGGAGATTTAAATTTTAATTGGTAAGTATATCTGTAGCCTGGCCTCTTGTAAAAACAAACCGATCAATGAGTATTCTCATAACCTCTTAAAAGGTAATTTAAAATGCCTTGATAGCCAAATTAGAGCAGTGGTTCAAGACGTAATTATATGATCGAGACATTCTCAATTTACGTTTTGCTGCAGACTATCTGTAGCATTAGGCCCTATGTTTTTCCAAGAAGTGCAGCCATGTGCTGGGTATTCTGCAAATACTCCAAATTGCTCGTGAATGGCCATATCTAATTCACACTTCATTTTCAGCAGTTTCAAAAAATTATGTATAGTAAACCCACAGGCCACAGTCAAAATCCAGCCACAGGTGACTTAATTCACATTCCCACACAAAATAAAACCAGACCCAAAGCAAAACCCAAACCAAAACTAATACACAATTAAAGCCCACCATGATAGAGCTAATTAACATAGTCTTCTTTTTAACTTTAATTGCAGTCTTTGCGATATCATTTTTGATAAAACTTTGCCGGTTGGGCAACTGTGTTACAGAAGGGGTACGTGACTATATGTGGAGCAAATTTGTCAGGGGGCACTCTGTTGCATGGTATGTAAGGGGCAACTTTGATGGTGGCATTGTTTGCTGAGGGGGAAACAATCATGGGGGACTAATTTGTACAGGTTATATTGTGAGTAGTGGCATAACCAGAGGGGGGATGAAGCAAATGTTTTGCCCCCTGCTTGCCCTCCCAAAAGCAATTCAAAGGTAAAAAATATTTGGGCAAAATTTGTATAAGACGAAAATAACAAATACCTAGCTCAGGCTGAAACTCACAATGCCAGAGAGACTGGGAATTGCCATTTCCTGCAATCTGAGAGGCATTTTTATCAAAAACTTTTTCCTTCATCTTCATCTTCATCCAGTTGAGTGCTAACTTCAAAAAACTGAAGACTCCTGCACTAGAGAGGCATAATGACTATGTGAGAACGTTAGTCTACCTGAAGTTGATGTTTAA
>WURT03087103.1:0-12848 GCA_009936505.3 Holothuria glaberrima | reverse complement strand
CTAAGTATATGTATGTATGTATGTATGTATGTATGTATGTATGTATGTATGTATGTATGTATGTATGTATGTATGTAGGTATATATGTAGGTATGTGTATGTATGTTTGTACTTAATTTTTGGGATACTCTTCAATAAAAAAAAAAAATAAAATAAAAAAAAATATATATAAAAAGTGCCCGTCATTGCTTCATTGAGCTATCGTATTTACAAGGTTTTCTGTTTTTTACCTCTGATGACCTCTGATGACCTCAAATGACCTTTGACCTTCACAAAAACAATAGGGTTCTCTCTCTCAACATGACACATCTATATACAAAATATGAAAAGTCTCCGACATTGCTCGAGATATCGTGTTTACAAGTCATTTACAAGTTTTACGCAGTTTAACATCTGGTGACCTCAAATGACCTTTGACCTCCACCAAAAACAATAGGGTTCTTTTCCCCAACATGAAAATTCTATACACCAAATGTAAAAAATGTTCTACATTCCTATCTTGAGATATCGTGCTTACAAGGTTTTCATTCTTTGACCTCTGGTGACCTCAAATGACCTTTGACCTCCACCAAAAACAATAGGTGTCTTCCTCTCATGATGACAAGTCCATATATCAAATATGAAAAGTGTACGTCATTCCTATCTTGAGATATCGTGGTTACAGCAAGCGTCAAACTCGCATACACACCCGTACGCATACACCTACACACACGCACACGACATTACCATCGCATAGATTCCTTGCCTGCCTTCGGCAAGGAATCAAAAATCGTTGGTCATGAAAGCCAGCTTAATAGCTAAAAGGAAGAAATGCAGTCAACTTAATTGTAATTGGTGTATATGCGTATCCTGTTTCACGATTTTCACTTGTTTTGATCATGTGGCGATATTTTGTTCCCAAATCGTTTAATTCGTGCAAAATACCTGCTTGCTCGACTCCTAATATTTCATATTTATGTTCTGAAACATCACGAAAGGTACTTATAACGGAAATAAAAGGGAGGAGATTTTTAAGATGTAGTTGCTTTATTTAGATAAGGTTGGGGCAATTGCCCACTCCCTTTATGTTAGAGCTACCGTACTTACTTGGGTGGAGATTTAGTTAACAGCCTAAATACCTTTGACGACACTCGTTCAGGCTGTGTAACAGTAACAGTAGACGGGATAAAACGGGGGTTTCCCTTAATTTTACGTCACTCGCCAGCCGGACTAGTGATCCAAAATTCTGGGTAGTCCGCAGGCTATTTTCACTAGCCTACTTCCTTTCATATCCAAAGAGCGAAATAAAAATTTGTTTTATACAATACTTCCTTATGAAGACGCCTGTTAACATTTGATGTCATATTTATAGTCCGTCACATAGGTGCGAAAAATGAGGTGGGAGAATGAAGAGTAAGTGACGAAACTAATCGTCACAGCTGGTAAATATTTGAGTTGGTACTGAGGTCATCTTTTTAGTGATAAATAGGTCTGATTGTGCCTTGTGTTAGATAATTTTTAACTGTAGATTGGAGGTAGTAGGATTTTTAACTTGCCAACCGGACTACCAAGAGGAGGGTAGTTTCACTCGCCCGTCGATTTGTCGCGAATGGCCAGCGGGAGTGTGCTAATTTCGAACCCTGCTGTTACTAAAACTCAGGCAGTTTCCAATTACAAAAAGTAGAACCAGGTTGCCAGGCGTGGTTTTACAGGGGGGGGGGGGCTTTGGGGGCTCAAGCCACCCAAAATTTTCCGAGGTTGTGTATTATCTTCATGCTATATTTGCGTGTATTGAGAAAACAAATTGCCCAATACACTTGTGCACATCTTGGTCCAGTGGATTTAGTTTCTCAAATGTGTCATGTAAGATAGGCATGTGATCACGTTTCTTGTATCCCACGTCCACATACGTACACGGTACACCGTTGTTTTGACTGCATGTAGTACGACAGCCACTGTATAACACTAAGTAGGCACACTGCAGGCGCCTACTAGCTCACCCAGCTGCATTCTTACCTTCAACGCCAGCCCCTACATGGATGAGTTTGTCAAGGGAAACTGTCGTCTGAGTCTCGAAATCACATAGATTCATGATTTCATAATATGGAAATTTGAGTCAGATAAGTAACATCTAAGACAGTATGTACATACATGTAAAGCAAGTTAACGGATTAGTCATCTGTTGGAAGTTAAAAACGAGTCATTTCGTCGCTGATCTTGTCAAGTTGTAATATCAGTCCTTTTAGTCAAATCTGAAGGCCGAATGTTACTCCCATCAATGTGAACAGGTCCAGTTGCTCGTATCTCTCAGTAATGTTAGCTAAATTTTTCCAGATTAAAAAATATATGCCTGTACAGTGGCGTACACATGGGGGGGATGGGCCATGGCCCTCCCTCCCGGACGCCAATTTTTCTTTTTTTTTTAGATAATTAAAATACGAAGTTTTTTAACACAAATTTTACTTCAAAAGGTAGCATACCGTATGTGGCACCAGGTTGCATGTAAGGACACCTAGTTTTCAAACATTTTCAAAGGGGAGGGATTGTCTTCCCATGGCTCTCTCACCGATGCTAATTTTTTTAGTTCCTAAAAATACACAAATCTTGTAACACAAGTTGTACTTCAAAAGGCAGCATATGTGGCACCAGATTGCATATAAGGACAACTAATTTTTCAAAAATTTCCAAAGGGGAGGGGGACATCCCCCGTGCGGCGATGACACAACATACAGCGCGCGCATGCCGCCCCCTTGAGAGAAATTCTGCGTACGCCACTGTGCCTGTATATACGTCACAAGTTATGGTACCGTTTATATTATCATTGTTTTCAAGGGTGGCGTTGTAAATTTATATATTTGAGAGAAAATTTTAGTCTTCCGTTTCAAGCCCTCCCCCCCTAAGGCCCCCCCCCCCCAAAAAAAAAATCTCGGTCTAGAATCGCGCCTGCAGGTTGCGCAAACGTCCATGGAAAGTTTGTAACGTCGAATTGTAGCGATCAGCATGAACTTTTAAACAAATCAGGGCTACTGAATTCAAGTTTCCAAATGTAACGTCTTCAAATATCTGACCAGAATTATTGTATTAAAGAATATAAATACCTGAATCATTTAATAGATGACAAACAGTTACTATCTTGAGTTTTCTAAACGTCTATATTTTAATTTTGTTTTTCTATGTTACTTTTTTATAGGAACACGAAAAACAAATAAACGATAAAAGCAAACCAAAATGATTATTTCCAAGAACATACCAAGCTTGAAACAGCAAATGGTCTTAACGTTGACAAGAAAAGGGCGAGCGGGTACGGTATCTTTGCAGATGAAATCGAGCTCTTTAATTCGTTCAACAGTTCAAGAAACAATGAGCTACAGAAATATTCCGAATTGGTGTTTATCTCTTGTGATCCGTATTAAAGATGCCAAAAGCAAACCTTAAGTTGAGGAGAATTTTTTGAAATAAGCTGCCATACGATAATGGTTAGAATAAAAGCTACACAGGACTTTTTAAGGTGCAGCTATTATGGATGCATTTGACACTATTTTTTCAAACAACAAAAACCTCTACGTGATTTTAACAACTGCATGCTTAAATGTAATATTTGCAACGCCTGCAAGTTTTAAACCACTTACTTTGAGGTGAGCTGTCTAAAGAAGACGTTTTAAAACTTTCGAACTTTATGTCGTTTTAATTTCGTTCTTATTGAATTGCACTGGTACTTTTAGAAGAAAATTTTGATACATTGCATAACTTTTGACACTTGAACAAGCTACGTTCTCTTATATAAGGCAAAAGGTATGTCATTTTGCCTTGTAAGATATGTCTCGGTACATTTATCTTTCTGTACTCTCACTACACTGCATTCTCCTGACGCGTTTTACAATATATTTTTCAAAGACGCATAGGCTATATATTTATAAATGACAAATGTATATACTTGAGAACGAGTGGATTCTATTAATTAACTTGCTATTACATTCACGTTGGACTTTTTCCTGCATGTATAGAAGCTTTGTATATTCCTTTTTCCAAAGAAAGATTAGATGAGAATTTCATTACTATACTTATAGATTATGAGTATTATGTGCTCATTGGGACTGTTGGGACTGAGATACATGGGAGAAATGCTGCACTTGAAAAAATACCCGCCAACTGGAGAATATGAGATGACTAATTTCATGATAGAACATACACTGACGTTTTACGGTAAACATCATAGAGGTAATTATTAACTGTATACACGTCAGTTCATCCTTATGCTAAAATAAAAGCGGTAGCATCCGCCACATTTATGGTCGCCTGCCGTCGTACACATCTGCACTTCGAGACCTTAATTATTATCATAGTAAATTTTTATTTTTAAAACGAAAATCTTCATACTCCCTGAAAAGGTGACACCTAAATTTAGGGTGATAAAGAATTTATGGAAGTTAAATTTTCAGCATTCATTGATGCCCATGAAAAAAGAAACAGCATATCAAAACTAGAAATTAACTACAAAATTTGCATTATGTGGATCAAATAAGCGAATTTCATTTTCTCCACCCACTCGTTAATGTACAAGACCTCTTGAGTGCCAATTATCTTATGTTAATATATTGAGATACTTTACCAGCATTTCGATAGATGTCAGAGACTTGGAATTTCAAAAAGCCGTGACCATAAGTAGTACTTCCTGAAAAGCATGAATCTTTCCATCCACTAAATAGTATGTCTATGGCACAAAAATCAGTTTCTGAGCACCTGTCGACTCAAAATAGGCTGCATTCCTTTATGAGAGGAAAGGCAATACGATTTGGGGTGCTGGCAAAAAGATACTCAAGAGTAACGTGAACTTCTCGTTCGCTACTTTTATTTGGACTGCAGTATTTAACTACTTTTATTTATTTTTTATCTTACCCATGGTAGCTTGTCCAGCAAAGAAACTGATCTTCCACATGGCCCTATTGTCATTAAAAGTATAGTAAAAATAAACATCAAATATAAAAGTATTAAACAAACAGAAATGGTAAATGTTAAAAAGGAAGGAAAGGAATGTAAAATAATGATGACACACTATTATTTACATGGAACGAAACAAAACATAACTTCAACAATAAGACACCACTGAATACAGATATTTAAAAGCGACTTAGAAGTCATTCTTAAAATTTAACAAGATCGCTAGGCATGGTTTCCATTGCACTGAACAAGAGAATCAAAAGCACAAAGTGAGGACAAAAATAACGTGATAGTTAAATCTGATTAGTTGATGTGTTTTAAATGATATTTTATTGCATTCACAGATTTTCACAACTCGCTCCACATTTTGGGTACCAAAAATCTTTTCATACAGTTTAATGATGCAATTTTGTAGTCTACATAACTACGTTCAGATTAAAGTGTTTCTTAAGTCTAAAATGTTAAAAATATGTGGAACAAAGCTCGAAAATGACAAAATTTCGGGCACAGAATAGATGAAATTCCGTCAGAGATAAAGTAAAAGTGATAAGATTGCCCGAATTTTCTACTGAGTTCCCGAATTTCTTGATCGAATGCTGGAAAAATGTGCAAAACTTTTCCGGCGCTTCGCGCGCGTGTAGTGGATTGGTGCCCTATATTATGCACTTGAACTACAACGAAATTCGGGCAACTTTTTGAGATTCCAAAATTGGAAGAGTCCGGTGCACCAATCGCTGCCGACAAAGTAAAATATGAATCCACAGTATTCAGTGACAGGATCAGCGTTAATTAACCTTTCTTTTTACAACGTGAAGTCACAGGGCACTGACTAATTTCGCAGGGCAAAAAATTCTTCACCCCCCCCCCCCATAAATCCTAATGAGTTACGCACCTGGATACAAAAATAGTTAGAAATAGCAAAAGATATGCATATTCATCGGAGAAATAAGGAATATTTGAAGCGATGAGAAATAGAAATTGATTATTAAGAAAAACGCATTTGAATTTCCTATTTTGTACACAAGTCAAAGACCAAACGTAAATTGAAAGTTACATAACCCAAAATTTGGAAATGATATGGTTTGAAAATAGAGCTGAATGAAAGGACTTTCATTCAATATATTTAAGTGTATAAAATGAGAACAATGTTCATTTTACATGTGTTCAACCAAATGCATGACATCATCATATTTCGTCCAACAGGCCACATAAAAATACTGATTTTGAATCAGACACGTATTTGATTTATTTCTAAAGCCAAAACATTCTAATATACAAACAAAGAATTAAAAAACGGCAAGATAGAATAAAATTTTGCATATTTATCAGAAAAATAGCTAGTATTTGAAGCTATGAAAAAAGACGGAAATTGATTATTGAGAAAAACGCATCTAAATTTCTCATTTTGTACACAAGTCTATGAGAAAAATATATTAAAACTTCTATAACTCGATATTTCAATAATAAATTGTTTGAAATAAGTGCTGGATAAAAAGACTGTTAATGCTGAAGTAGAAAAATATTCAATTTTCAATAAATTCAACAAAATTTGATGGCGTCATGTTTATTGCGCAATATCTATATTTTTGCAATCCCGGCGAAAAAGCAGACCTCTGGATTCAGAATTCTGAGGGTCTAGACTATCAAAATCTATTGGTTTAAAAAATAGATCTCTCGAAGCAAGCTCCCGACCGTTTGGCACTACTTGGGGCTCTGACTATAATTCCAAAAGAAACCAAATGTGAGTTGCACAAGGAGGATGTCACAAAGTATTGCGCAATCAATTATTTTAAATTAAATGAATAAATTAACAACTTTGTATATCTCAGCAACGAAGTAAGCTATGAAAACGAAATTTATTTTTCAACTTCCAAAATATATGTTCTTGTAATTCTAGACTTTAGGTACACTTTAAGCGTGCTAGTAAGGTAAATTTCGTGTCTTTGCCTTTTCCTTTTTTTCTCTAAGATAAAAGTTGTAACGTTTAACCAACCAGTCTTGAATAAAGTATCACATGACCCCGAAAGTAATGTCTGAGGGTTTGAGAGATTGTTAAAGTCAAAGAAGTGGTGTTTCTTTTTGAGGTTGTATAGCTTCTTGAGATTCGATATATTTCAGCTTTTTGTTCGGTGGGAAATAGCCCGTATTGATGTTCAATAAAATTTGACTTTTTCCTCACACGAGAAAATACTTTTGAGACCTGTTCAACTGTAAAAATGCAACCCGGACCTTTCAGAAGTGCTCAGAATTTCAAATTCAGGCAAGTACACCCATAATACAGTATAAATACACAGTGAAGTGATTTCTATGAAATTCTTATTAGCTAATATCGTGTAGTATAGTAGGTATTTCATTACAGATCAAGAGGGACGCCATTTTGTTGTTTACGAGTATACTTCCTTCATTTTGTCCTAGATCCCCAAGTCCCTTCCTGTTTCCTGTCACGTTTAATTCCCACGCCACATCTTAGTTCCAGGGGGAACCTGTATCCCATATTTCCCTGGGTGTGGCCAATTTCACTTTCTGCAGCCTCCTCATTAGTCATACAATATCGTCGTATTAACTAATATTTATTTTAAGGGTGCGTCACAACTTTCGACCAATCGGGGAACTGCATTTAGTTCCGGGATTTCTTAGGTAGCCACGAAGTAAGCGAAGCTTCCACACCCAAGCTTGCAAGCCTTGCACACTCGTTTTCTAGACTTCTCAGACGAAACATGTAGTCACTGTATATAATTGATTATGGCCGGCCTTTGTTATTAATCACCAGTAATTTTGTCATTTTTTTTTTATTTTTGGAGGAAGGAATCTGTAATAAATCAACGAGAATGTCGAGAAATCAAAACAACTTGAACTCTCTTCGTTTCTGCTTAAATCTGTCATCTCTTTTTATGGAGCTGCACCCCAAGATTCCGTATCAAGCCTTCGCATGAGCGATTGGCCCAAATGTCTTACACTAAATATGGCTATTCAAGAATAAGCGTTATTGTTCAAGAGATTAAAAAATATACTGACGTGCAAAATAATTTAAAATTCTGAATACGACTTTACACTGATTCGAAGTTATGCGTGTATGTAAGATGTACCATATATGAGACCTTTAATACAGGCATGATAACTATTTTACAACAGATAAAGAGATATTACACGCAAGCCCGTAGCTAAGGGGACGGGGCAGGGGCGCCACCAGAGACATTTACCGCATCCTAGAAAGTTCAAAATTGCAATTGCCTTAATACATTTTGGTATGTCTCTCCCCGAAAGAAACTTTTTCGCCGACACCTCCCCGATGCTATTTCTCTCCCTTTCAATACCTTGTCTGGCTACATGTTTGATTGCACGTAGCAAATGTCATCAGTTTCCATCATCAAATTAAAGAGCACTGTCGTGCAGCCGGTAGTGATTTCTTTGACATGAGATCAATATACTTCCACAGCTACACCAAAATTTCACTTCGATCACAAAAATGACATTTGCATCCTAAATGACAAGAAAACTTGCGTAGACCTTGCTATTACTGAAACAGCATGTAATCTTTCAGCAGAAAACGTAATTCTATGGTAGGCAAATTAAAGTTTGCTTACATCTGTACAATTGATATTATCCACATAAAATATACACAAATATTTACAATGAACTGTAAAAATGCAAAAATAATTCGCCTATGAAAATTCACACATGATTTCAAAAGTAAGAAACCTTCGAACAGATTCCATGATTTAAAGTAGTTAAACATCTTCCCATTCAAAATGAGAAGATTTTAAGCTAACTATAAAATCGTTTCAACAACTTATAAAACGATACATTACTTTAATACATTACAATATATTACATTACTTCAATACAACAATACATTACTTTTTGTGAAACATGATTAACTCATGTAGAGAGGCCGATCACACTTTGAATATTTCAGACTGTCACTGTGAGGTACCCTCGTACTTTGGTTATATATGTAAAAGTCTTAATGTGTTCCTATCTTCGTAAAGTAAACACTTGATTTAAGAAAGTCGTATGCACGTTGTTCAAGTCTTTTAATGAATTGGGATTGTCTTATAGCACTTGTCTACTATTTGTAATAATGTATTCATACCAGGGAGTTGCTAGTTGACGCAACTCCCTGTTCAAACTGTATGTTCCTGATTTACGATAATGCTAGCGCTAATATTAACAATGTACTTACGTTTTTCTATGGCTTCTAAAGGGCACATGAACAAGTAGTAAGCATTACACTAAAACATAAACCTCTATTGCTCTGGCTTTAGTATACACGAACAGGCATGATTTATTCTATCGCCCCTCCCCTTCCCATCCCGAATCAAAAAGAAAAATGCAAAAGGACAAAATAATGTATCTAAATGTAAATTTGCTTATACTTTTTCAAGTATAACATCAGGTGTCCATATTTTACAGGAACTCTTGAATACATTTTTCACAGGCGTCTTTTTTTACACAATACATAGAGCTGTATACACGTATCACATACTGTGCGACTGCTTTAAAAATTTACAATAAATAACAAATACGAGTTGATCCGTGCGTTCGTCATCCTGCTGTGCAGGTTGTACAAGCTATTGACACTTCGGGATTTCGGCATTAAATCTTTTTCTTTGTTCCATCATCACATTTATTTCACAATAAGTTTGCCAAGATTCGTACACAATATTTAAAAGGCTATATACAAACATGGAAATAGAAGGCAATGTACCGGAATCAACCTAATTTTCAATTGGGTACAACAGAACCTATGGATAAAATGATAATAATTGTCTCTAAACAACATTTCGCGAAGGTTTCTTTTAATTCCTTGTATGAAACATAACGTTTAGTTTTATCACGATTGCTTCTTGAAATGTTTTTTTTTTTTCACTTCTACAGAAAATTTAAATTTGAATAAGAAGTCATCAATTTTAGGGACAGCACTGATTTGCTTCTGCTTGTAAAAATAGTACTTAATGTTTAAGATCAAAATTATATAGGTGTCTTCTCAATAGCTTGTAACCAAAATGAATGTATTTCACCTTTTTTTGAGATGAAAAAACTGTCGTTTTAAAAAGTATTTTTCTACATCCAGCCAGAAAGGCGAGATTACATGGCATCCCCAACATAGTTGTTCAACAGTTTCATCACAAACATTACACATTACACTAAATCTTACTACCATTTTTGAGTTAACATTTACATGAATGTTCCCAGTGACGGTTAAGTAAATAACCTGGGCCCCGAGCCCAGTTTCACAGAGTTATGCTGGATCTCAAGTTTCATTTACACTGGCCTATTGCATGCATTGGTGGTGATCCATGTTCAAAAGGGGGAGTATGTCCGGCCCCCTGGAAGGAGCTAGCGATGTCAAAGGTAAGTGGCGGGTACGCGCGAAGCGCGCAGGAAAAAACCGTCTTAAGACAGGTCAGCAATCCACTCGCGGATTTTTCTCATACAAACGACTAGCCTAGCGCTGCATATTTTTGGATAAGTACAGATTTTGGAGCGGAACAAGTGTGAGATCTTTCGGTATACTTCCTGGCACATGCGTAATGCTGTACAAAATAACACAAACTAACCGTTTAACTCGAAGCGCTGGGAAACTTTTGGCTGCTATGCGCTGTCTTTACTAAAGAGATATCCAAAGCTTTCGCTAGAGCGTAAAAATTCTCTAGATATTTGCATCGGTAACAAACAGGGTATTCCATCCCAATAACGCTGCAAGACAAGAAGCTGCCGCGAGCGGAAATATTGGTTACCTCTTTTAATCTCTAGGAGGATGAGTTTCAATTCATTTCAAATTTATTTCTCATATGAACGACGAAACACAGTAAAGAGGTTACATAAACAAGTATTAAGGACATATTAAGGGCACTAGAAAAACTGTCAACAATGCTAATGGTCATTGAATAGCACCAAACTATAAACACAAAAAGGAGAGAAAACTGATCCCCAAAAAAAATTTACAAAAGAGAAGGCAAGGAAAGGAAAGAAGCAAAAAAGAGAGAAAGAACGAGGAAAGCATATACTTTAGAGGAGAAGAAGGAGATTCAGAACAAATATATAAAATAGTTATTTTACATGTCATGTGGAATAAATTACATAAAATTACCGATAAGTTCAGCTTTAACGCTGCTAAGGAATGAGTTACATTCAATCATAGATTTTATCCAAGGGGGAGGGACTGCCAGATGTGATAAGAACAGTTATTTAAACTGAATTTTCCATGTTAATTTTTATGATAGGTAACAGTTAAAAGATTGCTTAAACGAGTACTTGGTTGACAGTGAGATCTTGGTGGCATATGGCATTATAAATAACATCAGGTAAGATATTGCTACGGTGCTTGTGGATCAAATCACACATACAATAGAAAGGAATATCTTTAATCATAAGGAGTTTATTCTTACTATATAATAAATGAGTTGAATAATGTCAAGGTTTACCTGTAAGCATTTTGAGTAATATAACCTGCAGGATCTGAAGTGGCGTTAAGACAGACTGTTTGGCTGTACCGTAAATCTCGATTGCGTTACTTATTTTAGAATAAACAAACGAGTAAAATGTCTGTAAAGCGGTGCTTTTCGGAAGAAAGTTTCTTAAATGGTAGAATAAACCAACATATTCTACCAAAGTGTTACCAAAGTGATCATTGATATGAGTTTCCCAGGACATTCTATCGTCTATTATTTAACTAAATACTTAATACTAGAAGATTTGATGATAGTTGTACCGTTAAATACGATTTCATTACAGCAAAAATAGGCGTTAGCAGAAGCATGAAAAATATTGAAATAAGATAACATACTACCATGGGCAGGATTTCTTCAACGGTGACCCAACAACCGAACGACCTTACGTGTATGGTTGGCCGTAGCGGACAAAAACCAGCAATTAAGGTACCATTAAATCGATTTTATGGTATCATTAAATCGACTTTATGGTACCATAAAATCGATTTTATGATACCATTTACCCCAGGCAATCAAAAAAGCATTATTGCTATCAATTTTATGCTACCATTAATTCGATTTAATGGTACCATAAATTAATTTATGGTACCATTAAATGGAATTAATGGTAGCATAAATTTAATTTTATAGTACCATTAATGCGAATTAATAGTATGGTACTATTAATTCGCATTAATGGTACTATAAAATCAAATTTATGCTACCATTAATTCCATTTAATGGTACCATAAATTAATTTATGGTACCATTAAATCGAATTAATGTTACCATTAAATTTAATTTATGGTACCATTAATTAATTTATAGTACCATTAAATCGCATTTATGTTTCCATTAATTACATTTTATGGTACCATAAATTAATTAATGGTACCATTAAATCCATTTTAATGGTGCCATTTAATCGAATCACGATGAATTAGGCGTGAGGCTTTCAAAAAGGTATGGAGCAAATGCTATCTTCCTTTCTTATGCTTGACTCCTCGGTAAGAGTTGGATTCAACGAAAAAAGATGCGTTGTTTGGTACAAGAGAAGCTTGTTTTCCATCCGCGTTTTCCATTGGCTCCAGATTCGCAACTTTATGAATATTCATTTTAGATGTTCGTTCTTATCCCTGATTGGTCATCTTTGTTTTTATTGGGGGAGGGTGAGTTTCTTCACCTTATGCGCCCTGATAAGTGAAAGGCAAAATGCCAACACGTTACCTCTGGCAGGTGTTACCCTGACTAGTCAGGTTTGGGCAAGGAAAACGACAGAGATGTGGAGAATGAAAAGAAAACGATCACATAACAGGCTAGTCAGGGTAACCCGAAATCGAGGGCATGCTTCATTTGCCCGTTCATCCCCTCGAGGTCAGTGAGCATATAGCGACCAAAGTCACTCCCCAACCAAGAAAACGTGGAGGGCCAATCAGGGATAAGAACGGTCATCTGATATGAATATCCATATCATTGCGAATTTTAAGCCAATGGGAA
>WURT03087092.1:0-12848 GCA_009936505.3 Holothuria glaberrima | reverse complement strand
TGCACTTAACCTCGAATGTATGTCCGTGTCCTGAGATTAATAACATCGCGGTCAGAAACACTGGAGGACAGTTAGTGGGGGAGTAAACAATTTCATGGAAGAGCAGCAAGTGGAGATCTTATTACAGAGGGAGTAAATTCTCCGAACAGACTTTGTGTTTTAATTGTTTTAGTAGGTTACTTGGTTACTATGCCGACACCAGTATCACCCCGAGTATCATCTCCTGTAAACCTATATTGGTATAGGATTTCTTTAAGAACGGATGCGGATATACGCTCACCTTGTCACGAGAAACAAAATGCGGCATGGTTTAGTAACTCTGTAGAAACAGGACAAATGTTCGGATCTGTGGACATATATCCGGAGCGGAAAAAGACAAATCCCGCTCAACCGGACAGCCTAATGACAGATGCTAGGTAGAAACAATGATCCGTACAAATTTAAGATGCATACTATTGAGCAGGGGTGGGGGACCTTTATCCTCTGACAGGCCGTTTTGAAAGCCATAATCCACCCACGGGCCGCAGACAACAAGGACGCTACAAACTTTCCCCATAGGGAGCAGGCCAAGAGGCCCCAAACATGCCTTGGTGGGGTCAAGGGGAAAAGCCTTGGCAGGTAACTGGGACGAAGCGCCCGGAGGTTCTGGACTTTGTACAAAGTTGTAGGCAACAGAATGTTCATTCTTTAAATGACATTGACTGCTCATGGCTACACAGACCAGAAGTATCACAATATGACAATTATTTTGTTTTTAAGTATGAAGTAATAATAAATGGGCACATACGAAAAGTGCACGCGAAGCGCGCCGAAAAAAGCGTATTTTGAAATCAACTTACTATCTTTTTTTCACTTTACATCACTTGCAAAATTACCCACTTCTTAACGTTCAATTGGCTCTTCAAAGCGACAGTTCTACCCCCACCCCCCAATCTACCGGAATAAATGAAGTTCCCACTAAGTTTCGTACAGCAATAGACCTATACATGTGAATAGTTCAATTCTGTGAAATGCTACGCAGCCGTCCACGCAAGGCTTTTGTTACCACCAGAAGTGCGAGGATTCTGCACCTGGTTGATGTCTTACGAAAGAGTGGGCAGGCATGTTTCATTGAGCATACTAGGGTTTAGCAATATACTAGTAGTGTTTCGCAGCTGGCAGGTTTACGTCAAAATATCCGGAAAGTGGTAAAGGCAGGATAAACGATGGGCACCATGGGGCAAAAGATTATTATCAATTACTTTCCAACTGATTCTGAATTTACATTTATGAATTGCCTTGCTGGCCGGATAACATTGTCTCGCGGGCCACATACGGCCCGTAGGCCGGAGGTTCCCCACTCCTGGGATAGATACTAATCGCTAACATATCCATTGCCGTAAGTTGTGTACAATTGAAAGACATGAGCTTGACCAAGCAGGTGTTATTACCTCCTGGTTTGATATGATGGTTCCAACTTTGGCTTTTTCAAATTCTGCTTTCGCCGCAATAACCCAATGATTTTTAAATTATTTAAAATTAATTTAAATTATGTGTATTAAATGCAAGTGAGTTACCTCAAGGGGAAAGGGGTGGGAATGGGTAGGGGGGGGGGTTAGAAAATATTGACGGAACTATCCAAGTTTTTAACTGTGGTAGCAGAATAATTGTCCTCGTCACAGTATGTTGGTAAAACTTTGTTTACTTACCTCAATTTTCCCTTTCATGTGATAAGATGATATTGTTAATAAGGCCTACAACTTCTTATTGAGCGGAAGGGGAGTGGTCTAAATATAGCATGAACGAAACAAAGGTAAAAATCATTTAAGAAACTAGGCATATTTTACTTTGGCAAAAAGCCATACATAATTATTAATCAAAATGATTAATAAAAAGGCATTCTATTAATTAAATTATCAAGTGGCGACAATATCAAATGTCAAGGAACTAAAGCAAATTACAGAGTTGCTGACAGGTATGTTATTTTACCGTTGTAAACACTGTAACATGATAAATATCGTAATACTTACTGATCTGTATGGGCAGTCTATGGATAAAATTCAAAATATTATGAATGTAGCCTACTTACATTTTTCTTATGACCTTTGACACCAGTCATTTATATATTAATTCCCACTTCCCCTTCCTATTTGTATAAGGTGCAATGAGGGTACCACATCTCCATTGATCCGAACGTGTCCGTCAAGCTTTCTTCCTACGCGCCTTTTATGACAAATTCGGTGCATTGTAAGACCCGTGTCCTTTTTGTGCTCGTCTGTCTACTACAGAGCTCTACTTTGTGATAAATGGGTCAAAATTGCAACAAATCTGAGTAACCAGAGACGCAACACTCAATATCATGTAAAAATACGCTAAAATAAACTAACAGTAATCTCGTGTTTTTCCATCTATTCAATAAAAAAGATCCTTTCTTCTAAGCTATGAGCAAGGATGGCGAGTCTTTGCACCGCAAACGGTATGAAGCGAGACGACAAGTTATTCCCAGCCGTATAGACTTACACGTACGTAAGATGCAAAGTACAATTGTAAGCTAAATGTATAGCGTAATCGTCTTTTGACATTTCCGATGTGGAACAGTACTTGATTGGAGAATATAAAGGCTCTTCTTTTTGGCAAGAGTGTCTTGTTACCTTTTGATCAAACAAACGGAACCATAGAATAGGCAGTCTTACACCTATGGCGAAGATTTTTAAAGTGGCAGAATATGTCACTATTTCAGGAGACAAACGAAAACGAAGGTCCGGAGACTAGCGGGAACTAATGAAGTGTGATTTACATTCATGCTTAGTACCCCTGCTTAGTCTTAGTACAGCCGTTCTGTCTATCATGCACCCAGGGAGTTGCTGTTTGCTATTTGTCAAATAAAAACTCATAACATGCACACTATACAATGTTCATAGAGAACAAGATTGCCCTTACCAGGACAATCCTACCAGATGGGTCGTGCTTCTTTTTGGTCTTTTCACTGTCATAGACGTCGACTGGTGTAAGTTCAAAGATCAAACGAAAGTACTGCCTATTGCATAAGGTTTACCCTGACCCAGTATAACGATACCTTCTTTGCTGAATTGCCTGAATATTTACACTATTGGTTTGCCAAGCCATTGGACGTCAAGTAATTACAACACACCCCTACGTCTGTTTCGCCTACCTACTTGGTTGACTAACTATCCCAATGGTGCACCATACTAAGTTGCCTACGTATATCAGGCTATACTGCATATTCCTTGTTAAAAGAATAGTCCAGACCCAAATTTATGCTTGATATGTTAAAAAGGAACATATTCTAAGCATTTTGTGAAATTCTCATTCATTTCCCATGTTCGCTTCTCGAGATATTAATAATAGAAGTTGACGCATTTTGCCAAAGTGAACTTGAAGCAAGCAGGTGTAATATCATAGCTTCACATTGAAGGGCAATGTTCTGTTTTCTTTAAAATTTAATTTACTACCAATTTTATACAACAAAACTCTTAAATATTCATACCATAAATGCATCCTGAGCAGTGGAATTTTTAAAACTTTATATGCCTCAGGAGCAAGATAGCAACCCTGGTCAAAACAATAGGATGAAAAATAAAGAAATACAAAGCATTAGTCCTCATTGTAAAGCGGTGACACCACACCTGTTTGCTACAAGTTGACTTCTGATAGAAAATGTGATAACTTCAGTTACTAATATCTTGAGACGGAACCTAACATGGGAATGGAATGAAAATTTCACCAGAATGCTTAGAATCAGTTTCTTTGTTTTATATCAAAAATGAATTTGGGTACGGACTATTCTTTTAAGTCATATCCCCAACGGGGAAGCATTGAAGGGGACTGAGCATACAGTCTGTTCCACAGGGTACGTACAAGGGAGCTATTTTGGAAAGCTCTGAAGAATTCGTAGCAGCATATGCGGAAATTCCGGTGGGTGGGGGATAATAATGCCCACCCACTTTTTGGAAATGCTCTCTTTGACTATCGCTTGTACGCACAGTAACTTTTGCCCCGAGGGCCCATTATCCCCCAAAGTTTCTGCTGGACAAGTGAGTGGAGACGAAGCACAGTTAGCCAAGCACGAACAGAACTTCAAATTGCCAGCTTGATAGCAACAGGGAGTTGTAACTCTAACTCCCTGATAGCACACAAGGAGCTGCCACTATGATAAATATAGGGGACGCCGTACTTAAAGGGCATAAGCAGTCGCCCAAACTTATTTTGAGACAATCGCTAAATCTCACAAATTTCTTCTAATTTCTCTCCCAAGCATCTTTCATGATATTTCGGGACTTATATATTACATGTTAAAGGTAAACCTCAGAATTTTCACAATTCAGTGAGAAAAATATCGTCACATAATTCTCAAGAGGCATTCATGAAATAGGGTAGACTACTACACTAATTCGAACTGGGGTAACTGCATTTTCCCTTTAAAGGTGGGCCACACCGGCGTTGCGCTGCGACGGTGTGTTCGCCCCCTTTTGCATCCACTGTTTAACTATTTTCCACGCACGGCACAGCCCCGCCCAGCGAAGCGCAGCGTTGGTGTGATCCCCCTTTTCGGGTAGTAACACACATGAGCAGTTTGGTTTTTAGACGAAATTCGGAGAAGCAGAATAAAGACTTCACCTCACTCTTTCCCTCTCGAATATCCCCTAAATAAACATTTTAAGATAAGAGTATGATGGGTCAACATGTGCCATTGAAGCTTTTAAGAGAAAACAAACTTCAATTTGAAAGACAGTGGACAGTGGGACTGCCAGTGGGCTTGGGGGGGGGTATTATTTGGCGGGGGCTTGACATACTTATATGCATTAAAACAGTGGCGTAACCAGGATTTCTCTCAAGGGGGGGCATGCAGTATGTTGTGTGATCGCAAGCCTAGGGGAGGGGTCTAAGGGAGGGGTGAAAAATTAGGTGTCCTTACAGGCAATCTGGTGCCACATAAGCTACATTTTTGAAGTAAAATTTGTGTTCAAATTTTTACCTATTTTTAGGAACTAAAGAAAAAATTGGCATAAGTGAGAGTGGTCTTAGAGGAGGGTCCCCCTCCCCTTGAAATTTGTTTGAAAAATTAGGTGTCTTTACATGCAATCGTGTGCCATATATGCTACATTTTTGCCAGAAAAATTGTTAAAAGATATTCGTATTTTTAGGAACTAAAGAAAAAAAAATTGGCATCAGTAAGGGGGCCATGGCCCAATTGCCCCCCCCCCCCGTGTACGCCTTTGTACTAAGCTCCCGTTCGGATCAAGTTACCCCATGCCGACTAAAAACGACGGATTGTTGAAAGGATGCCGAACGTAAAAGTTTGGTCACGCGAAGTTTGGGAGGGGTCCAAGGGAAGGGGATGTCCCCCTCCCTCTTGAGAATTTTTGAAAAATTATGTGTCCTATCATGCAATTTGGTGCCACATATGCTACATTTTGAAGTATAATTTATGTTAAAAAATGACGTATTTTTAGGAACTAAAAAAAAATGGGGTCAGTGAGGGGGAGGGGATCATGGCCCAATTCCCCCTGCGTACGCCACTGTATTAAAGCAATGATAATTTTAAAATTTCTAAGTTAGTTAGTTAGTTGGATGAGGTTTAACGGCCCAGTTTCCAACCAATTGGTTCAAGTCGAGCCGGCCACGGCCTTTTTCTAGTTGTGGCTCACTGCCTTGTTTTCCCTTACCCCATTGCTTATGCGGAGCATCACGCACAACGGCCGAAGGTTCCATTTTAAATGTCTTTGGTATGACTCGACCTGGGAATCGAACCCGGGCCTCCCGCGTAAGGGGCCGATGCTCTACTACTAGACCAAACACGCGGTCTTTGAAATTTTTAAGAGGGAAGAATTTTTTTGCTTGGGTGCCCTGCCCCCTCCTGGTTACGGGCTTGCTGTGAGCAATTTTTTACTCAGTACTTAAATTGTGGAAAAATACCATCTCCCAAATCACAGTCGGGTCTGTTAGGTTAGAATTAATAATGTTTATAATAAAAATAAGTAAAAACAAGTTTTTCTTTGGTTCACAGTAGTGACAGTACCGTAGGCTATTCAAAATTACGATTGTATGAGTCTTCGATTTTCTTGCTGGCTTCAAAATCTGTCTTTTCGTAGTAATTCTCATTTCCATCGAAACAGGCATTTAGCCAATTTTTAATAGTTTATCGTTACTAAACTTGAATTGACGTCGAACAAATTCGACACAATAGCACAACAGACGTGACAATAACTACAAGGTCACGTTTTCACGACGACAGGGTCGGATTAGGCCCTACAGGGAGAATCGACAAAGATCGCACGGATACTTTGCCCGCTCGGAACATGGTAATATTGTCCGAGGGAGTTGCCTACTTCCCATGCTACGAAGACGGTTCTTGTACTTACCTGCTTACCTTGGCTGAGGTACACGTTCGATACCTACTGCAAAGGTAGGGGAACTGGGATTTTCTTCCTGCCCCGTGAAACTCGATTCTTCATATATATCCACTGATGGGTGTTACAGTGTTCTGTCATTAATGGCTCATCTCACAACCATAGGCTCTCTGAGCCTATATCACGAATTGAGGTAAAGAAGATAAGCTGTGCAGGCTACCTCACACCAGCTACATGTTGCTTATGCACTGATACCATGAACACTGTGAAATAAAATGCATGTGAACTGACTTCTCTCTTTGTATTAGGTGAAAATAATATTTTACACAAACAATTACCAACCACTAAAATCGGGTACATAGGTGCAATGGGAAGGTACAGAAACTGACTTCTATACCCCGAGCACAATGCTATCAGGCTGTGCAAAAATCCATTGCCTTTAATACCGCATTGTAATATATCGCCCCTAAAGATAGGCTTTATCTCTCCCCCTGGAAGCTACCATCCCCTTTCAGTACGGGCCTGTATTGTATACGGTACTCATCTCACCCCAGCATTCAAACATTTGCATAATTGCACCTTGATGCTGTAAGATAAAGCTGTAAAGATCGGGGCTCATCTTTATAACTTACACGATGGGGTTCTTCAAATTGGAGTGGTTGACAAGTTATCTATAGTTGTCAGAGATCTTCATCTAATTTTGGCTTCAAACATTGGACGATTGACAGATTTAAATCAACGAATTGTTTCTTTAGATCTTTACGTCCGGTGAATCATCCAGCAGTCATGGTATTTACAGTGCGTTGGTCGATGGTGATTTACAAACGGATATTTTGTTCTTCTCTTCTTGAGCCTGTCGAACAAATCCTCTCTTTCATGTTAGCATAAGCCTTAAGATGGATTTACGTCCAGGCTTTACAACTCACAAAACGACTCAATAATACAGTAATTTGTTGAAATGAAGAGACGATGTCAGCCTAAGTGTTTCAAAGGAATAGTACTTACAGTTTAGAGTGACTGCGCAACGTCTCTTTTGATGAACAGGCACCTGAATTTGTCGTTTAAAACGATCCCCATAATTCGGACTTTGAGGCCCAAAATTTCCTTTCGCAGACTTAAATTTTCAAGCTATTATAAGTTGATTGCTACACTCCTCCAAATGCAAAGTAATGACTTTCGTACCTTCTAGATAAAGGAAAAGGCCTGCATTCTCTAAAATGCAGTGCCAATGGCTTCATAAAGTTGAGGTGCAATACAGCAGCCAGTGGCGGTTTCGGGGGGGGGGGCACACCACCATTAGCCCAAACAGCCCCCTCGAGAAAAAGTAGTACCAAAGTCTACCGTCAATTTTAGGTCCTCTTTAGTTGTGAATTACTCATGTTAAGATAATCCCTTGATGCTGATTCTTCCTGAATATGAAAGAGGACATGTTAATGTGTGGGTGGTGCAAAATTTGGATTGATTGAAAATGATTCAGACCGTTTTTAAAATTGTCAGAAGAAAGTAGCCGAGTGATTTCCGTCACCTTGCGGATTAACATGGGGGGGGGGTATGCCCTCCTAACTGCATCCCCTTGTAGCTGAAAATCTTAAAGGTCATGGTATGGTAAATTTGTTGTGCCAGATAGACCAACTCGTCAGCTTTCATTTGAGAGACATGTTCCATTCCCATCAATCACACTCAGCCTAGTTACTATTCCTTTCTTGCTATTAAATTTCATTTATGTAAGACTTATTCTAAAAGTGTGCACTCAGTGCATTACAGAGAAAGAAATATCCAAGTCACATAACATAAATCACATTGAATATAAAAGCCAAACAATAAACTGCTATTACGTATTAAAGCAAAAGAAAACAGATATAAAATCGAAACTGACATGAGCAAATAATAAGTTTAGAAACCACAAAGTACAATCGGATGTAATATCTAAAGTTTATATGTACGTGGATTCCTACTAAAACTGTAAAAAGCGTCACCTGACCATTTAGTGATTTAATGCACGCACGCATATATAAGCCAACTAGTTGTGACCGATTATGGCTACCATACAATATCGACATCGGGCAATAGTACCCATTTTCGTCATGTTGGTATGTGATTGATATGTGGTCTTCGTCACGGTCTATTACTTACTCGTTCAAATAGCCCTCTTACCTTACTAGATCTGAGATTCCGCCCCAGTTGCGAAGTACAAATAATTTTCCCTTTTGACGAATTGGCGGAGATAAACTTGTAAGTTTGTTGCTTTATTTTCATATTCAAGTATCTTCTATGTCTTTGCCTTCGTTAAAATTAACAAGCATGGGCACAGAGGTAATCAGAGTTAGGGACTGAGATGCGGAACTTCAGTTGGCCCTTTATGATCGTTTCCCCAAATATGTAAATATCTCCTGGTTCCTAAAAGGGCCTTGCCCGTACGGCGGACCTGTATGATCCCTGCACATTTCTTGGCTACACTCATAATATTTATCTTACAAATAGGTACATACTCAATACCACGCGGTTAAGGATACAAACGGCGGCCCTAAAAGTCATCATATAAGTAATAAGCAGAAAAGTTTAAAAAGAGATCACGAATCAATTCCTGTCATGGTCCTCGGGTCCTTAATTTTTTAGGGCCCACGGCTATTTTACTACAATATACTTCACAACCTGAACACAGTTTTGAATATTTTTTTTTAAAATCAACTTAAAGAAGTATATTTTTCAACTGAGACCCATATCAATGTATATGTTAGAAACTGTGGATTCGGCGTAACGCAATTTTGTTCATTAACACGCAAATTTATGCTGATGACGTAAGTTTTTTGTGCTTCTCTCTTTGTTTCCTATTTTTTAGTCGAAGTGGGAAATACTTTTTTTCACGTGTTCTCCACTTTTCTCTCGATAACAAGTTGGTCTGCATTGAATCATGGAGTGTAGTAACTCCATGACTGAATGAAGCTTTGGCACGTATCTTCCCCTCTGTCAGTCTATATTCTTTCGAAAATTAGTTTGTCCTCAATTTAAATGAATTCTGGTCGGTGTGCAAACACAGCTGAATCTAATTGACCTATTGAAATACCCTACGGGCCGGGTGCGCCAAATGATGTATAGGCCTACGTTGTTTCAGTTAGGTAAAATTGTTCGTTTTTACGTCGTCTGGTTGTTATTGTTGTTGTTGTTATTTTTTTTTTTTTTTTTTTTGAATTTTGTCCAAGATAACTCATGTGTTCACCTGTATGTAATGCGCAATACTTGTATTTAAAACATCCTTAAAGGCAATAGGCAGTCGCCCCAAAATTTGCTTTGAATAATCAGCAAACTCTTGCAGATCTCCTCTTATTGCATTACAAGCACCTCTGAAGCGTGTTGAACATACCGGTAACTTTTACAAAAATTCCTCTTCTTAAATAAATGATCGAAGTAAGTCAAATGGAAGCATGTAAAACTTTGTACTCTTTTGAACAAAAAAGCCAAGTCGTCCTTGCCCTCATGATCGTGTGCTTTTGCAATAGCTATAGTCTATTTATTTCGTGATGTTGTATTGATATGAACATAAAAAACAACCTCAGTCGACACGCACCAAAGCGGGTCAAAATCATAAAAAGAGCTAGAGCAGTTTTGAAGTCACTTATGCCACTGTCCGCATGCAAAGCTAACGTTTCCTTTGATCCGATGCTACAAACTTCTGGCTGTTTGGAGGAATTGCTTACTCGAAAGAAACACGGTAGACGCAGAGCATGGTAGATGGTTGTACCATGTAGTAGCTCCTTAGCTGTACAGTCAAGCATTTATTTAATAGCTGTCAACAGCTAAAGGCTTGTTGTTCACCAGAGTAATTACCATTAAGGCCTTCCTAGAGGCTGATAGCAGTAACTGCCATTCCTAAACATCGCAGTCTTCCTTTTGTTGACATCTGTTGAATTTTCGTCACGGTCCTGCTCCTAGTAATAAAGAAACAAGATGGGACCATTCGACGACGAAAATTTTCAATTAAAAGGGACAATAACTCGGGTCCTTATGTGAAGAAATGTTTGTAGGGTGGGGTAATTATCGGCTAGGTGGTGATATGGGGTGGAAAGTAGGTCAGAAGGGGAATTTTCCTCGTCCATGGGAAAGTTCCTTTTGGGTCAATGGGCACGTGGTACGTTTCACTTGACTTAGTTCAAAAAGAGGAAAAAATTCCACCCACCAATTCTTAAAACCTCCCTAGTTGTCCTACCTAGTTGTATCCGCTCGGTTTCCAACGTGCCGGCAGGTTTGACTTTTTAACATAAACAAATTTTGATGCCTGGACCAAAGATATTGAGAACAAAATTCAATTTTGATGGGGCTGAAAATAGCCTCGAAGGACTTAGAAGAGAGCATTAAGGTTAAAAGCTCTGATGGTCAGATATTAATACCGCCATTGTTTCGAGGAATTATGAAAAAGTGAAGGGTGGGCAAAGATAGACAGCAAGGGGAGGGTGGGGTGGACAAACGTGGACACGTGGTCACGTGAACCAAGAATAAAAGTAATACTTCGGTATTGTAGTTTGAAGGACTATTAAGTTTCTGTTTTATGTATGTCATAAAATACTATAGCTGAGGGCAAAGTTTTAAGCCCATACGCCGCAGTAGTGTCAGTGCTGGACTTTCACCATGTACAAGCCTTTTTATGTTATGATCCCTTTGTGGGGGTGGGTGCTGGTGGGGTACTATAATTAAGCAAATCCGACCTTTCATTAAGTTGTAGAATGGGACCTTGCAATTGATTTTTTTTACAATTGCTTGAGTAAAAGAGCTTTAAAGGCGAGTTAGCTCCGGTTGTAAAAGCTCCTCACTATAGCAAACCCCACCACGCATTTGACATCTTGTAAGGCAGGGTTTGTCAACCATTTGTAACTCAAGGCACACGTTTGGTTTTTGAAATTATCCGAGAACCATATTTCAGCATTTACTGACGGAAGCACATTATTCTAATTATAGTTTTTAATTCACCGTACTAAAGGCCAAACGAAGGAATTCTTGTCCCCAAAGGAGCTACGGACCCACTTAACGTGACCAACCTAACATAGAAACAGTGACGTGTTTCAGTGTAGCGGACTTACTGAGGAAAAATATTTTATTGTATAACTGCAGATTTTTAACTACATTATCTCTGTTGTGGTTTGAGCCAAACAAAAAGTGAAAGTATTATCCAAATTATACGTATTAAATCAATGCGCTCCCCCCCCCCCCAAATTAAATTTTCCAGTGATGTGTTTTCCATATACTTTCCATGCACATAGTTCATACTACCTTTCTTCTGTCCTTAGGACAAGGGCGGGTGAAACTTGTACATTTAACGATTAGCTAGCACGATACATGAGGGCTGATTCCACTCATGAATATTTAACAGCTGCCTTGACATTTCTTTTTTATTTCACTGAATGTATTTTGGTTTCAAGATTGGTTTGTTGTGAAAGGATCAGTTAGAGTATTCTGTTTACCAAACAGACGGCACGTTGTCTCCCACATTCCCAACTAGTAGAGAAGTTATATATATGTAAAGAATACATGCAGCAGGCTGTGTTGAAGGAAATATTACAAGAATGTGGACTACAAACTACAGAAACTGAAGCTTGGGTTTGCCTTTCTATCAGTCTTTAGCCTAAGGAGCAATGGTAGTTGCTAACTTACCCATGGCTTTACAAGTCATCTCCCTCACGGGAGACTGGTTTTCCTTGCAAGAGAAAGTGGGATTTCAGTTGTAAATTGAAGTCCTCTGAAGTAAAAAAATATAACGGTTTAGGTTTATTCTCCTTCACGCCAACCTAAACTTGGAGATATACGTCTACCTCAGTTTTAAACGATCCATCTGAAGTCGTCAACTTTTCGCAGAAATCTTTTTAGCGCAATTTATGTCGACAAGGAGTCTACCCTACAAAGAGACAATTAATTTATCTAACAAAAAAATCAAAGCAGTAAAAAAATATCGATATACAAAACAAAGCAATACATTAAGTCAGTTGAGATACATAGGATATATAGGAGAGAAGAGGAGAAAGTTTTTAGTTTTCCAGTTCCCATTGGAATGGAAGACCTTGTATTTAAGATAAAAGTTTTGTCATTTTGGGGGTGGGAGACTCGGGCGCCTAGTGCAACATATGTTACGGCGCAAAAAAAAAAAAAAAAAAAAAAAAAAAAAAAATTGGAATATGAAACATTGCGCACATGAGTGTGTCCCAAGCTTTTCAGTAAAACTGGGGCGACAATAAAACAGATTAGGCTAACGCAATTGAACACCATAAAACCAAATTTCCGAAATCGGACGATTAAGCAGCAGGTGGATTTTGAAACTTTATGCCTCAAGGCCGTAGCCAAAGGGCATACGTATTGTAATTGCACATGCCAAAGGTTGCCCCCACATAAGCGTACGGGACTCTTCGAATTTGGGGGGCAGAAAAATTTTTGCCCGAATCTCAAAACGTTGTCCCAAGTCAAGGGCGGGGATCCATCTCCAAAGACGGGGGGGGGGGGAATTTTCACCGTGGG
>WURT03087091.1:0-31329 GCA_009936505.3 Holothuria glaberrima | reverse complement strand
GCAGCATCTTCATACACATATTCCATACATAGACACAATTTTTTAAGTAATCTCAATGCAAACAGCAAAACTTAAAACCCAAACATTGTTTTGTGCAGTCCAATTGAAAAAAAAAATGCTATAACACACCCATAGTTTTTCCCTACATACAACTGATCTGGAGAGCTGGGTATGAAAACTTTGACAGAGCACCACATTGCATCATTTCTGGCATACTGAAGAATAGATTAAATCCCAGGTACAACTTCTGCCACTTTACATTGCTTATGTATGGAATGGACACAACCACACTAGCAAGAAAAAGAAACTCAAACTTGGCAACAATTGAATGAAAAAAGACGAAACCCCAAACACACCGAACAAAATCTGTAAGACAAAAAAACCATTGCTAACTAACTCCAATACTTACAGCATATGGCTTTAGTCCATACGATGTAGCCTCCCAAAGTGTGACACCGAAACTCCAAACATCACTCTTTGAGCTAAATTTAAATTTACATATGCACTCGGGTGCATACCATTTTAAAGGCCACTTTCCTGCTGTGGGAGCCTGTGAAAAGGAAACAAAAGCCATGAAGAGATGTGCATGTTGATACTTTTCAAAGCAGAAGTAAGTACGTAGCAAAATGAAAAAGAAATAATAAAACAAAACAAAAAAAAACCATCATATGACGTAAAACATCACCCGGAAGTGACCTTCTATATCTCACCCCAACCCACACTACTGAAACTTAGTATCTTTGCTTTATGCAAAATTTGCACATATGTAAAAACTTCCCCCACAAGCTGCAGAAATAAGTAATGTTACTTTATTGGCTTCTCGCCCACTGAAGTTACAAACAAAACATTTTATTGCACAAAACTGATTCAAAAGCTAAGGAAAACAGAGCTGCCCACTTACAATATAGTACTGGCTGTCCAAACCAAGCGCCTTGGACATTCCAAAGTCGCTGATCTTACAAAACGTTTCACTAACAAGGAGGACATTCCTGGCTGCTAGATCTCTATGAACAAACTGTCTACTCTCTAGAAACTGCATTCCCTCTGCAACCTGTTTCATCAGCTCAAGGATATTCCTCACACTCATATTTCTGGTGAAATAAAAAAGGACATAATTGGATCTTAAAAGGGCTTATTGAGTTGGTTCACAAAATTTATGATTTTTTTCACACCTGTTGAAATTTACTCACATCTTGATAGTAAATGGTCCCACAAACTTAGAGATTCTACACATCTCGCACACAATTAAAATAGCAATGATACGGTTTTTAATGGCTAAAATCAGTTATTACAAATTTGTGACCAGACACTTTTTACCATTAGGTATCAAGCATATGTAACCTCTGTCTACAAATACTACGATTTTTCACATTTCTGGTAACAACAGGAAGTGGATACATGAGTAATGAGGCTAATTAGAAACATTGTCACGCCAAGGATTCCCTTCAAACTTAGTCACAAAATAACCAATATCGAGTCAATGAGCCCCTTTAAACTCATTATGGACAAGTCTCAAAACATAAAAAGCACTGCAATATTTTATAGGTGTTGAAACTAAGTGATAACCTTTGAAACTGGCTTACAAGTAAATTACAATACAAAGCCCCCTGGTTTGGGAATTATCAGTGGTAACAGGTAAACAGAAGCGATGTCAGGTGCTGAGTTTTAGATTTTCCAGGTGTGCTACAAATCACACTCCTCACAAAATTAAGGAGTGTGGTAGGTGTGCTGTTTTATTAACTTAAACAGATTTACCCCCGAGTTCCAATTCTTTACCTAAGTGTGCAAAAAATTGCACTTCTCACAGTGATTTGAGGCAAGTAATGGTGTGTGATCTCACTTTCACGCCTCAAAATTTAAGGCCTGTGATGTAGATTACACCAAACTGTTAGTAAAGCCTATCATAAACATCTAGATATGAGAGCAGTTTCTAACCCCTAAGGCACTGTAGCTCAGTTCACAAGCATCCCACAAAAATAAAGACCAGTATAACAAAATGTTTTTAATTTTTCAGCAATTAAAAAAAGTTGAAAATAAGGATCATCAAATTAGTGAGACAAATATAGGGACTTGTTGCAACCTTTTCAGTATTTTGTGATGTGATCTACTACACTAAATGTTGACAACTTTTCTCTTACAAGGTTACATGCAATATGACAGCAATCATTGTCCTGGTGGGAGGGTATATCTGCCATAAACCTCAACTGTGTAGGTGGGGACAGAGGAAGGATACAAGTGAGAATTCAAAATTTGCTGAGCAAATCTGCCAAGGTGAGTTGTTTTTAGTAAATGTTCAACTGTTACATACATTGCAGTGAAATCCTGTAGAACAAATGCTGTCAAATGTATCACTAACATAGGGGTATGGATTCATATACTACAAATAGGATATATCTGACCAGGTTTGAAGAAAAAAAAAAATTTTTTTGTCAGCAAACTGTCAAACTAAGAAAAAACCGGTGGGGTCTAACAGCTCATATAACACAATCATACAGAATTCACATCAAATGAAAGTTTAAGAAGTGTCACAACCATATCCTACATGTTAAAGTTTATCTGCAACATGTTAATTTTCAATAATAGCCATTGAGATACAGCTGGCTGGAGGGTTGATCAATTTAGCTAAAACCTTTTAACTGAAATCTTTGCATAAATGTGACTGTCGTGGATGGGATCTGTCAGGTCCCATAGCATATGTGTGAAAGAAGTGGACCGAGCCTGAAAAATATTTGTTTTTCCAGAGTGGAGAGAAATTCTGCCTAAGGCCTATCCTTGTCATTATCTAGCTGAAATTTTCCACTTACCTGTGTGTTTTCAAGTATTTATGGAGAGGTCCAAGTTCAGCTAACTCTAACACCAACATCATCTCTGTCCCCTGGCATATCCCTAAAAGAGAAAAGAATTTACATTTTATTAATGTAATTATTAAATGAAAAAGTTTTCACATGCTATTTGCAAACTTAAAGGGTTTTTAAAATATTTTTTTTTTTTTTTTTTTTTTTGGGGGGGCATCTTTTTCTGCTTTTGCAGAGAAGAGCACCATCTTTTTTATTTAACATTTTTAAATTACCATCTTTTTTTTATAACACTATTACTTATTAAACCAGAAACAAGCAGAAATGGTTTAATTTGACAATAATTATACCAACAGCAGTCAATAAATGCTTCAAAGTTAGAAGAGGGAAAGACCAACATTTTCAAATACATGAAAAGAAAAGAGAAAAAAACGTTTGTTTCTATTATTAACACTATAAAATTTAAAGTCAATTTGATGGCTTTGATTGTTCCCTGGTTCACTGAAGATATCAATGTGTTTCTCACATATCCAGGGTTTACACTTTTTCAAAAACAAAGCAAGCACATTTCAAACATTTTCCAAAGATATGAAGTTTTCTCTAGACTTGTATGCAATATTTTGTCAGCAATTTCATGATAACCTTTGTTTTAGAACATAATAATAAAAATGAAAGCAAAAGGTTTTAAGTTTGTAATGTATAAATGATATGTTCAAATGATCAATGCATGCAACAACAAATTTAAAGCACTTTTTAAGCCTTGAAACAACCATTTGAATTTAAGCACTATCCAGGTTGTAAAGGCTTCATATGAATGAACCCTTCAAAATCATCACAAGGACTGTTCTCAGGTCCTGGCTTATCAATACGTGAATCATCTTCAAAAACTTTGCCTCACATGTGCACAACATTTCCTTCTCAAAGAAAATTTGAGGTTTCACAAATTCTTGCAAACTTACCAATTAATCTGACAATGTGCTTGTGATCCAGGCTTGCCATGATTTCTGCTTCCTTCATGATTTCCGACTGTTACAAAAAGGAAAGCTTCCAAAGTCAGTGAAAGGTTACTCCACACATATGCACAATGTTACACAAAATGTTCTGCATACATGAAGGGTTGCATTCCTGAGAATGTATATTATTTATTGAAATCATGTATGTGACATGTAACTTTCTAGACATATCCCCAGTGGTATACGCTCCACCCCTTCTCCCAACATGACACAATACCCCATGGCAGATCTACAGACAGATGTATAAAACTGGACCTCCTTTAAAGTGCACTTTTCAACAAAATCCCATTATTTTATCTCTAGTTTATGTGAAAGATAATTCAGGCCTTGAAGGGCAATTGTTTTATGACGCTAAGCGACCACAAAGTGGGAGAAGCCTATGTGGCTTATAAATTACAACTTCACGTTGCATGGCTACCGGACTCAACAATTAGATCAAATTTGGTTTCTTTTGAAAAGCCAGTTCATGTGGGGAAACCATAGGTTGCTCTTGGATGAAGAACCCACCTTACTTTGACCTGGCTAGAGATCTAACCCCAAACCTCCCGGTTGCCAAGCTTCATCGCTTCAAATACTACCGCCTTTATCCACTTGGCCACAGACTGATTATCAATTAGCATTATCCTTATTTTTCTACGTAGCATCTCAACACAAAACAAACCTGGCTATTGGGAATATTCATGTCGGCTTTCAGTGTCTTCACTGCCACAGGAATGGATTCATCATTCATTTTGTAGGTTCCTTTCAGCACTGAACCAAAGTTACCCTTCCCTGTCAAAAAGACAAATAGAATTTCACATTGAGAAGAGTGGCTAAAATTGAAACTGACAATTAATAACATGCCAATACCACTGACCCAAGCCTCACTTTAAACCAAAGAAAAGAAACAAAAGGGAATAGGGGTACTTCTGTTGCCCTCTTTTTTTGAACCCACATATACATGAGACATAAGGGTGAGAAAAGATAGACTACAAGAGAAGGCTTAATGCCCCCCTTCCATTGATTTGATGGGGCCAGTGTGCACCACTTCGTTGCCTGGTGAAAAGTGTTATTTTGCTCTGAAGTGGTGAAACTGATGGCTATACACTATTCAACAGTAACATCGATACGTAACCTTTATGTTCGAAGTATACCAAGATGAGATGATGTTCGATGAACAGGTAAATGGCATAAGAATCGATCATCAAAACACTGACCAAACGGTCTCTATGAGTAATATTCAACAAAACTGCACACTTAAATCTGTTTTATGTTTGCATATTTTACAACAATACTTGCATATCACTTTTGTAGGCTGAAAGGTAAACTAGGAAGGCAACCTGATTGTTGATCAGCCTTCGCTATGTCTGCAATTTGGTCAACTCAAGCTGCTTCTGAAATTCCTGGTGCACTGCAGGATTCACAAGTTGTGAGTGCAATAAAATGCTTCTCACACGTAAATGACCAAGCTCACCTCCTCGATGGAATGCCCTACAATATCTAAACACATCTGTTGTTAAATACAATGGGACATTATGGAGAGGTTTTGTAAGCATGGAAAAGGCAAACAGAATTCACCTGCAACTACTTTATTTCCAGGGAAGTAGGAGGGGGGGGGGGTAATTTTTGGACTTCACTGACAAGACTGCCACATCAATAAAATATAAAAGGGTTGTGATTGTACTTTTGGGGGGTCATTTTGTGAACTTCTGCAGTAAATTGCCTGTCGCCCTTTTTTCCAGTCAAATCTTAACCAATCATAAGTCTAATTTCAAAGTATTTGACTATTTCCTGTGTATAATAACTCACTTGATTGGGCAGATCTGTTCTACAGAACACAGACAAACATCTGTTTAGGTTTTTCATGTGTTGCACTGTTTTAACTTACTTTTCTTGTTTACTGGATGTATTACATTATTAATATCTTAATATATATGCTATCATTACTTACTTTATTATCTAATTATTCCATTATCTGAAGCAATCAGGAACTCTTGATCAAATGAATTGATGTGAATATTGGTTGTGGAACTGACAGTGCACTTCAGTAAAGCATCACTGGCTTCATTTGAAGAAGTGAATTCATATGAATTTATTCACCTTAGCCACAATACATTATTGAGTGCTTAATAAAACCAAAATACATATAGCTACCATTTCCAGAAGAAGGAGGGTAAAATCCCCTTTTCATTTCCGAGAAAAAAATAAAAAAATTGTCAGTATTTTGATTTCTTACTTAAGAAGAGGACACTTTTGCAGCAATGTTTGAACTTAAATAAATGGCCTTTAAAACCCTTCAAATTGTACCTTATCGGGGCCTTGAAGCAAGCTTTTGTCTTCCTGAACCTACTTGTTACTTTGGGCCAAGTACAGCATCAATTTGAGCAGTTGTAAATAAAAAAAAAAAAAAATAAATGTTTCTGGCAGAACCCCGGGTTAGTAAGGTTCAAAATTCAAATACAGCAACTGAGACAGCAGTCTGCTGGTATATCAGGTTGTGTAAACATATTAAGAGTAAGCAATTCCCATGAGTTAATTTATTTTGGGTGTTCAACCTTTGTGACAATGACACACTGAAACTTAAAGTTGATTGGCTGTACATACTAATTATATAGCTTTTAGCTACAAAGGGAAGCATAGTTTACACTACTTTGTTTGCATACTCACACTGAGTGTCTTTTTTAGTTTCCTATAACATTACCACTTCAAGCTTATTAAGTTCTGTACACAGTAATGGACATATCTCACAGTGGAATAAACATACACATGCAGTGTTCTCCACTAGCTGTTTTCTCCGGGCGAGCCACCCCGACAAAATCTGAAGAGTGAGCATCAGCGCCTGGTCTTTATGTTGCGGCCCACACAAAAACCTTGGCCGCCTGTACAAAAAAAATACTGCTTTCACTTTTTTGGTAACGTTTGAATTGTTCAATTCAAATTTAGCATCACATGTAGCACCATTTTGTATCTAGCTCACCTTACGTGAGCAAAAGTTTTGCAACACAGGGAAGGTACCCCTCCCCTTAGACCCCTCCCACAGAACAATGATTGGTGTCATCTGCCAGATCAGAGACAAGCGCCGGACAAAATTTGGACCTGTGGAGAACACTGCACATGCCATTTTATACTTCGGGTGTAAAATATTCAGTCTTTGATGTCCAATACCATAAAAGCACATTCTGGTGGCAAAAGTGATGTTTTCAAAAATGCAGCAATATTTTCTTTATTAGGCAGTGTAAACCCCATCTCAATGGCACCATGCATTTGGAAAATACTACTTTTAGAGGAAATGCTATTTTTTCAGCTCCTGCAGTGCTTGATGGGAATATCTGAAGTCATCTGGGCAAGGTGATTACAAGGTCCACATAAGCCCATTTATATGTACTGTACTTCTGTACATACAGCCATGTGATACACATTGCATACTAATTTTTACTCAGGCATAACATAAGCTGCTTACAATGAGAACACTTTTTTCAAGAGATTTTGCAAATTTTCACTGTTTTTGTGGTGTTTTCTTTAAATTTAACTAGTCTCACTGTCATTGCTAGTCATAAAATGAAAGATTTCATCCATGAAAATCATTGCTCATTAATAGGGCAATATAGAAAAACACAAGCCCTTATGTATTTTGTTTTTTATACACACAGAATCACTTTCACTTTGTGCTTTAAAAACTCTCATGAGAATGGCACAGGTACCAGATTACATTAGCTCACAACGACCTCTTGACTTTTCCTTATTGAGATGATTACAAGCTGTTTTGCAAACACAATCACACCTTCCCACAGCATCACAAGAAAACAACATATAAAGGCATAAAGGTACATCTCAAAACAACCAAAGCTCTTACTGCAGGTAAACTCTTAGTTCAATCAACTCTGCTGTGTTTTATTTCCTGCAATGTGTTTTTCAGCACTCACTGCTATTATTCTGCACAAGTCTCCATGGCACATACCCCCTAACCAATGACCCTCAGTGCATCCATGCCACCTACCTAATTTGTCTCCAAGAATTAAAAAGTTTCGGTCTAAAATCTTTGTCCTGTTTATTTTAGCAACCCTGTCATATATTTTCTCTTGGTCATCTGTTCCGTATATTTTGTCATCCATGACGGGAGGACCAGCGGCACCCTGGGGAGTGGCAGAGGCTTCTGTAGTTAACAATGACACAAGAAAGTTAACATTAATATCTTCAGCACACCATACACGTCTGCTCAAATTCCTGCATATACATGTTCCTATGGTTACCACCAAAATGTATACAAAAGTATGTAAACACAAAATCAAAAGAGCTTACTCAGCTGCACTAAGCAAACATCATAAAATGGAAATTGTGTTGGAAAAAGTTGCATATCATTTTACAACTGGTCTCAATATGTACTTCATATATGACATACCTGTTAGCTATGCACAGAGCCAGTAACTCTTTTTTCTGTTTTATTACCTTCATTTTTATGGGCTATTCTGATAATCATATGCAATCTGGTAATTAATAGCCAGCTAGTTTGTTATTTGCTTTCTGACATAACGCTGACATATTTGAGGCAGACAACTGTTACTCAACAAAAGCAAACTGCTTAAAAGGAAATATGGGGAATGCAAATGTCCACGAAACGAAGGTAGAATAGTCAAAGAATAACATAGCAAACATCTTGCGAGTCCCTCTACCCCTCCTCAACTTCATACACTTTAAATGCTGTAAATGTTCAATCACAAATTACGTGTAAAACAGACAGAAGTTTTTAAAATGATCAATTGTTGATAAATTTTGATGATCATTTTGGTTATTCATCATATGTTCCATACTTTCTTAAATATCAAAGACAGGAATTACATATTAATTAAACAGACTTTTGGAGAAGCTTACATATTGAGGTGAAAATGTAGCAAATAAAACTGTCACCAACTCCTCCTCTCAAGGTAGGAGACAACAATTTGCAAAAAAGACCACCTTGTCTCTACAAATTAAATATTACATAAACAGAACCACATCAAATAAGACATTCCTAATGCTCCTCTTTACAATTTTTCTCATTATTTTCTCAAATACCATCCTCTAGATAAAGATACATATTAACATTTACCCCTACTCTGGCTATATTGTTTCACTACCACTTTCATCTTTTCATAAATATCCCCAAAAAGAAATAACTTGTGCAATTCCTACACTCTTGTTCATGGGTGGCAATCCTGGGGGGATATATCCCCCATGAAATTGGATGGGGGGAATACTGCACACTATACCCCCCTCCCCCCCCCTCCCCATGAAATCAACCAGGCAGATCCGGAAATCAGAAAACTATACCTTTTTCTAGACTTTTTACAATAGGCCTATTTATTTTTATAGGAAATAATTCTGACAGTTGTCTTAGTATCACCTTGCCAAGTCTGAAAAGGGCCATTTCCAGTGATCTGGGGGTATTTTTAGCCAAAATTTTCTACGCTCCGCGCAAACTGATCGTGGCGCTCCGCTTAGATAGCACCACTGACTAGATCTGGAAATCAGAACACTTAACCTTTTTCTAGACTTTTTTACAATGTGCCTATTTTTCAGGAAATCCTTGTTGTCATAGTGTCACATTGCAAAGCCTGGAAAGGGCCATTTCTGGTGATCTGGGGGTATTTTTGACCAAAATTTTCTTTGTACGCTCTGCGTCAATGGATGGTAGCGCTCCGCTTAGATAGTGTCACTGACAATATATCCCCCCACTTTCAAAGACGGATCGCCGCCCATGCTCTTGTTTGTACTATTATCCTAAATTACTCTAAGAAAGATTTAAGTTTCCATTTTACTTGCTCACACGGACATTTGTTGAATACCATTAATTTTTAGTTGGTGCTTGCTCACATTAATTTTGACCATTTCCAATCTGTAATTTACAGGAAGTCCTGCAAAAAGTTTTCACTTAAAAATTACAAATGCTGCTCAGAGGTATAGAAACAATACAAGTCTTTGGTGCCAGCAATAGCAGAGTTTTCTATTATGTAATGCATACAGGAACAAGGGCACTAGAGGTAAAACAAGAGAGTAGCAGCACTAAGTTAGCAGGTGCCAGTTTATTGTTTCATACACCCAGTTCCCATCATGCATTGCAATCATTAAAGTCTACTACTGTCCATTTAATGGTACTTCCAATTCTGTAATACTACCTCATTTAAAATAACAAGACAATTTTTACACTTCCATATCCCCAATTTACATTTTCTTTTGTATTTCACACATTTCAGTTGCTTACATGATGGATTTGCTCTTAAAACTAAATTTGATATAAATGTCCTTAATCTTATACACTAATATATACTTAATCTAAGCAATCTGGTAAAATTTGCCTTCTATTTCATTTGTAGGTCTTGAGATATGAGTGAATATAGTTGACACATTTTCAACCCAAGGTGAATTTGAAGGAGGCACACATGACAGCATAACCTTACATTACTCAACGTTGTTTTGTTTTTCTGTAAACTTGACACCCAATTTTCTCTTTCATAATCTCAGGCATCTATACTGTAAATACTTGAGAGGGACTGAAGTTGTGAAAACTAAACATCCCCTTTGCAGAACACATTTCCTTATTTACTTTTTCAAGGTCAGAACAATAGATTTATAAGGCTCCCTCTGCAGGCAGGGGATCTTGTGGTGTTATTGGCTTTTGCTAGACAGTTAAATATTGCAGGCAACAATGGTACACATACGAAAACAGGAGGTAATGAGAAGCGAAACAGATCGCTCTCTATTTCAAGTTCAGAACAATAGATTGAAGAGCAAAGAAAACTAGGCATTTTCCATCTGATTGAGGAAATGACACCACTCCACCTTGCTTCAAGCTCAAAATTAGAAACAAATGTATTAATTTTATCTGCTAATACCTTGAAAACCACACAGAGGAACTAAAAGAAAATTTCACCACAATTCCTACATTTAGTTCCTCTTTCATGTATAACCAACGTAAAATTTTTGCTTAAACCCTTCCTTTAAGTTCAACTTTCCCACACTATTATTTTCTAAAATTACTTCCTTCTGATACAACTACTGAACAGTACCTGGATCAGGTAGTTCAGGTTCCTCCCAGTTTCCATTCTGAATGCTGTGACGGAGATCTCCATTTCTATGAGGCGGAATGACAGGAGGTGGAGGAGGCTGGGACGATTCCTCCGGCAAGTCAGAGTAGTAAGGAGGGTTGGTGGGCTGTGGAAAGTAAGTCATTACAGTAGAAAGAAATGAGTGACTGTGCACTGTAATGTGAGAAAACTGACTATAACATGCAGCAGCCATTATACCATACACTTTACAACCCCCACCCCCTTATCCGTCTCCATACCCCTGAAATGGTCAGTCTAACAAGGGTTACAGACATGGAACTGTTTCATTAGCTCCAGAAAGCTACATGACTATACGGTGAGTGATCTTTCCACAAATGTCAATCATTTTGCTGACTGAGACAGAGATGGCTCATTGTGAGTCAATTGGTACACTCCGCAAATTGCATTTGACAAAGATTTTTCCCTAAGTCCATCCGGTGCATCATCCATCACACTAAGAATCTTTAAGGACAAGATACTTTCTCTCCAAAAGTTCAAACAAATGTCAAGCATGTGATTGAGAAGTGTTTCATTCAACATAAGGTAAGTAACTCACACATCAATCAGATATAAGTGACTGAGGGGTATGTAAATGGCCATGTTGCTACAATTCCATGTAATGACACACCATGTTAGGAGGGGGATAGGGGTTACCCTCAAAATTGACATATAATGTGCATTGCAATGTGTATAACACAGACTGAATTCAATTGATTTTACTGGAAGTAGGGTGAAGCAGTTTAATTCTCAATCTCAAGCTCATCAAAGACCAAGGCAAGCAGACAGATACATGTAATTCACTTCTGTAGAAGTAACATCCACCTATGGCAAAGACTTTACAAGATACTCAGAATGTTGAAGAGGGTAATGAAGGGGAAGGGAGCAAAAAAAGGATGAGGAATTTGATATGAAGAAAATGTTATCTTACTTGAGGCTAGCAAGACATTATCTGCAGTTCATAGATAAATGAGCAAGAAGGTAAAGCTTCCATATACAGTATTGTTTAAAAGGAAGTGGGCACTTGATAATTTAATTCTTGAAGGATACATTGGCCATGTTCTGGCTGGAGAATGCACAGGGAATCAGACAACACCTGGAGAATGCATAGGGAATCAGACGTTAATACCATAAAGGGAACAATTACTTTGATGAGATTCACATTCAGAACAGAATGACACAAGCAAGATCAGATCTTGACAATGGGCTGAATCTAGCATGCCAAAAAGATCACAGTAGTGTTGGTAAACATGAATTTGCAAATTTCTCTAAACAATAAGGTGTGCATGTTGTAGTGGTGAGTGCAGAGGGAATGATGAAATATAAAATGAAGACCTGTAGTCACATGATCCCACATGTGTTCACACTAAAAATAGTGATCCTCACTGCTTTGTCCAAAACACCTGATCCTCCCTATTATTGGGACCATGCTCTCCTGATCTAACCATGGAAACATTTAGATTCATTAAGAGGATGCCTTTACATGAGGAGAACCACCATTGTGTATGCAGTATGCATATAGTTTCTACCAGTAACAATATTTGATTGTTTTGGTTTAAAAGGACTTGAAATGATCGTAATGATTTTACCTCTATCGGTGGTGATGGCGGTGGTCTTGCTGGAAACGGAGCATCAAGGCCCATTGACTGTGTCCTTCCTGGTGACCTTTGACCTGTAGTTCTCACTGACACTTGTGGATTAGCTGTGAACAGAAAGAAATATTAAGCATCATGAAGAAGATACAATATTATCACCATGAGGAAACAAATGTACAATAGTAAAATCTAAATGTGACTGCATGAATGTGATGCGTGAAAAATGACTTTGCATGAAAAACTATAAATCTTATGACAACAATGGGAGGTAAAAAAAACAACTCTTGTGTACAAAAGGAAAGATTCCTTAGGAGTTTTGTTGACTATAAGCAGTTCTTTGCATGTTACATGTCTTTTTGACTGACACTTTAGAAAATAATAGAATTCACTTTTAGACTTTGGACCATTCATTATGTTTTCACTGAAATAACCATCCTGTGTGAAATTTCTCTGCCAGAATCTGTCCTTCCTTCCATCCATCTTCTTCTTAAACCAACTGGGATGAAAAAGCAGTTGTTTTTATTTAAAATGCACATCAAAACACAATTAGTATGGCTGTAAATATCCACAAACCAATGGTTCCAATACATAACAGCATACCTGTCATGAGTATGTACTCATACTCACACTGTGCCACATTTACTTCTGCATAAACTTGTGAGAATAGATTTGTACTCATAATTATACTCACAGAATTTGCAGTTTCAAACTAGTACTAAAATAAAATTTTGTACATGCATTCATGAAAAGACACTCATACTCACAGAGACACTGCTATTGTGTTTGCTCTCATGAGAGTACACTCATATCCTTAGTCTGCATTACATATATAAAACAACTTGCTATACTTTGAACATATACAGCTTTGAAATCATTACAACAAAACTGACTATCAGAAATACATATAATACCCCATAGCAAAAATATCCCTTGCCCCCTCTTTCTCAAAAATAAAATGAAAGTATTGAAAGAGAAAGCATCAAGTATTACAATACTAATTCACTTTACCAATTTATCAATACCTCCTTTCTACAGGATGTTATATACCACACACACAAAGCTGTACCATATTAAAATCAAACCTAATTCAACTTTTTCAATATATCACATGAAGTCTCAGTTTAATATCTGTTCTCAATTGTGCTTCCTCACAGCCAACAAATTTTGTCTTTTATAGCCATAACCTAATTTATACAAAGTTCACAGCTAGGGAAATTATCTCTCTCAGCATAATAAATTCAGACAATTTGCCATTTAAAAACCACAGACAGTCCTTAATACCTGAGCAGTCACTCAATTAAGATGTAATCTCTTAAGTGTGGGTACCTGGAATTGCACACTCAACACTGTATGGCCATATATTTTACTATGGTAGTAATATAAACAGTATCATACTACACACACAACACCAAGAAGATACTGTCAAATGGCGCAATATGTTGACGAACCAATTTGACAAACTTGAGAATGTGATGCAGTACGTTATGTGATAACTACTGTAAAATGCATAATGTTTTACAACAAATGCTGACATTTCCGTGTATGCTACAATCCTGAACTGATATTGTGCTAGAGAAGTTGCACGTTTACCTAAGTGTTCTTTCAATATTCCATAACGAAAAGTTAATTTACACTCTCACGAATCCAACAAATACTCACATACAAAATTACTTTTATCACAGGTTCTTAACTTACACTTAACTCTGATAAATACTATACTTGTTAACACAGTAGTTTCCGGAGAACTATTTACTTTCACTTTAAACTAATTAAACATACAGAATGAGTGTGTTACATACAGCACTAAAGCATCACGCTTTCCATTAATGGACTTCCAAATGAAATGGTAGCAGAAGCAGAAAATTATATCAGACAGTCTGAAAAGACTTGCGACACATGTGAATGGCAACCCTAAATTAACATCTCGATGAATGTAATTTGTAAATTAACAAACATATAATTTGTAAATTAAAAAAATACACGACCCACAATTAGTAGGTTAATGTGTTACAATGAGACAGCAGTATCTAAATACTAAAAAATATAGAAAATAAGGGGGTAAATTAATCTAAAAAATTGAAAGGTAAGTCATGAGCAGAGATATATAAAGAGTATGACCTTCAACAACAAAACCATGTCGTATGAGACAATGTAGACACACGTCATCTTCAACATCTCCATTTGGACGAAACTAACTTTGCAGGTGTCACACTGTCCCGAAATTGACACCAAGTGGACACCGGATAAAGGAAATGTTCAAATTCCGCTCTGATCGTAAAAACATTAGGACATTCGTGAGGGCATCTTAAGCCATTTTATGACTGCTGGTGGTGTTTCACAGGCTTCGGGAGCAACTTCATGAGCAGTCACAACATCTCTGGCATGCCAAAAAGATGCTGAAAGACATTGCAATGGTTTGGGGCTATCTTCGTTCGAAATTCCAAATTCCATGTTCCTGTGTCCATCTAGTGGCAATTTCAGGACAGTGTGATGCCTGGATTTGCATTTTTTCTTGACAAACAATGACTTTCTGTATTTAAGGGTTTACAATTTTCTGAAGAAGGAAGCCAGACATGGCCAACTGTGGCAACAATCCTCAGTTACCACATCCCCATCCGTGTGTAAAACATCATGTACCCTCGTTTGCCCGAAGCGTACCTGTCTTTCTCCACTTGTGACTGTAAAGACAGAGCTACTTCATCTAGTATCTAAATGCTTTCAAGCATAAGGGGCTCAAATGCTATGCATTAACTGTCTCAGATCTGTACTGTTCATTGAACAGTATATAATTATCTAAGCTAGGATACATGCTGTATCATAGGGACCCACTTTTAGATCTCTTTCATGAATGTGCAAAATGTTTTCTGCTGTTGTAACCTTGTATTTTGGGGCCTACAAATCATCTTTTCAAAAACTACACTTTTTCTGTATCAGTGGAAACTGCCAGTACAACAACCTTAATATCATAAAGTGTTTGCAGAAGTTAATCATTTGAAGCATGAAACAGTTAAGTTTGATACTGTAACTTATTTATGAAGTAAATAATGACTTTAACATTTTGTTAGTCTTTAATCGTTCTCAGCATTGAGGAACTTACATTTACTATTCAATGTTTGAAAATTTTGGTGTTAAGTTCTTCCACAGAACCCATTCTCAATGACTAAATATACCTAAACAGATTTACTACCATCTTTCTGGTACTTAATTACCTGTAAATTCTAAGGAAAGTAGACATAGCTCAGCATGGGAAGTTGTGGGCAGTACTTCGTTATGATAAATTCACCCTTTTCTGATGTAAATACACTTTTGAGCAATACCAAAACATATATATATGTATTTGCCTAATTTTCACCTTGGGGGAAGTATCGTGTTAAAAAAACCTACATTAGGGGGGGAATTGTACATAAGGGGAAAAAATTGTTCCCCCTTAATGTTTTCACACACTTTTTATATAGGAATATGTAAACGCATGGTAATGTCCCTTCATCCACACCATCTATATACAATTACTTCAATGTAGACGAATTTACGGACACGTATACGATAACACGTATGGATGGTGGGCCATTGAAATAACGTTAATTACATGTCAAAGACCTTAGGGGGAAATATATGCTTATGTATTTGATTGATTCATTTTCCCCTTAAGGAAATCGCGGTATCGTGAATTCCCCCAACGTTACAGATTAGTTTTATTTACATATATATATATATATACATAATAAGCACATTACAACGGTTCCAAAATGATGGGCAATCACATAACAGGGGTAAAACCCCTCTATATATACACCATACACCAGCCCAATCAGACACGATAAAACCAGCCTAAATTACTTCATCTTCATCATCTTCATCCAGTTGAGTGCTAACTTCAAAAACTGAAGACTCCTGCACTAGTATGTATGAAATTTTGAATCAACACCAGTTTATGTCATCTAATGACATATAAACTAACAAGCTGGAATATTACAACAACTTACAGTGTATACTTGAATTTATTCATCCATCAATGTTGAGCGGATATTGTGGTTGTAAGTACAGATGTTGTGCCTTTGTAACACACCCACACAAAAGTCTGGGACAGTGCTTGTAGCATCACAAGTTAAAAGAATGTCATTTAAAGCCAATCTTACCACACTTACAATTCATTTCTCACAAAATTGAAACATATGAAACATGGTCAATATGAGGAAAATAATGATGATTAAAAGTGCACTGGCTGAAGCCTGACATAATTGCAATTCCCAGTCTTTGCTACTTCCAAACTCCCAACAAAGCCAATAACAACATCACCCACCTTACAAATTGATAAACCATGTCATTTTATTCTACTAATAGACAAAATAAGATGAAAAATATTATACAGCTTCTTTGCTGCAAATTTAATGAAAATTGTGACTATCTCTTTCACAGCTTTCAAGAAGATATATATAGACTTTGGACTGAAGCCAGAACATCTTTAAAGAAGCAGCTGGACTTTGAGACAAACAATAGCATTAAGTATTATAGATGTCACAAAGAAAATAACATACTTTCTAAAATAAAAAGCAGACAAATCATGGCTTTATTTATGTGGCAATGGGAGAGTTCTGAACTTGCACATAAGAACTAAAATTTTAGAAGGATGCATTTGTTTATAAAATCAAATGGATATGTCAAATGCTGTCAGTACACAACAAGGAACTTTAACTATTGATCATGTTTGTGCGACTCTTCCTTTTAAATTATGAGCTACTGTAAAATTGAAAATCAGATGATTATTAACTTTAAAATTGAGGACTTTTCTTCATAATAGGTTAACCCTTTCGCAGCCAGATACGTAATAGTACGTACCAAGTAAATGTACCGTTCACAGCCACTTACGTACTATTACGTATCCAACCTACCACGCATATGAAGGGCCAAACGTGGTATAAGAATACCCCCTGAAGTCGGTGTGACCTTGTGAATAGCTTCAACACATAATTTGTGTGGATGGCGCTACTGGAATTTTTTTCGTAACTTGAACAAGTAACGATATACAGAGCAAACAAAATGGCAGCCTCCTTGGATAAGCCAGAATAAGCAATGCGTATATTTTAATCAGCGTAGGAAGTTCTGAAGGTGGCCCCGAAGAAAAAAGACGGTCAAATTGATTTGTATTGTATGTACTCGAACATTGTGGATCGTAATTGGGTCTCTGTCAATTGTCTGGATACTTTTACATTGCAAAATTTGCGATCTCAGAGTAGATGAAGATCAAACATCAGTACAGGGACCAGTTCCTCGAATTTAGGCAATCGGCAGCCATTTTGAATTTATTTAACCGAATTGCATTTTAAACAACGGTAACTGGTAGAGAAATGTACATTCTACAATTTTTATGTTCAGACCAACTTCGAATTCAGTTAAGGCAAAAATTTACGTTACATTGCAAATATTGTCAAGAACAGTGTTCAGCTGGCTGGCTGAAAAGAGCACAATAGGAAAATTGAGGCTGGCTGCGAAAGGGTTAATAAGTAAAAAGTGTGAGCATTCCATTGAAAGGGCCCATCACAAATGTTTCAAACATATTTTTGTGCCTAGAAGTATATATTACAGTAGTACTACTTCTTAGCACACCAATAATGAAATAACAATATTTTCCAGACAATATTTTGTCCAAAAATTAAACGTGCTGTATAAGCCATTGAATACAATTTCCAGGAAGGCTCTAGTCATGTTAACTAGATATCTGAATTTATCCCAGCAAATACTGCAAGTACATGGTTCTGGAGTTCAGGATATAAATATAGTCCAATAAACCCAACTGAATACAGGTTCCAGAAACTCCAAAGTCCAAATTTACAATTGCAAAGTGTACAAACTAAATCGTATAAAAATAGATATCAAATTGTTATCTTGGAGAACAGTAATTCACTCTTGTGTATATCTGTATTTCATATGAGCCTACACCATCCCTAAGAATATGATTATCAAACATAAACACAAATATAATCAACAGGACCAAATTCATTTGTTAAATGCTCTCTTTAAGCATCTACACTGTGAACATATCTACCTTCATGATGATCTTATTCTTAACCTTTTTCACATTTGCATCATGGGTAATCATGAATTGCTACTCAGAGTAAATGTAACTGACAACAGGAACACTCAAATATTGACCAGATCTGGACTACATCAGCTTCAAGATGGTCATGCTATGTGTCACCTTGCAAGAACCATGCAAAAGTGCAGTGGTCTATGGCTACCTTAGGACTTCTTTTATCACAAACTACAGTGTTCATATTTCAATGGTTTGCATATATTTTTTTGTAAATGCCATCAAAATTATATTAAGAGATACTACGCAGTGTGTACAACAAGGCATTTGCATTGTGCAATGTAATAAGTGGCAATATCAGTGACAATGAGTCATTTGAGTTACCACAACCATTGATATCAACCTTAGTCATGACAGGAGGGTTAGGTACCTCAATCAGGATCATGATGGTTTAACATGCCACCCTCCCTCTACCTCTATCCCACACACTCCCCAACCTGTCTGTACCACCACCATAATTGATAATACAATTCAAGTTTTAAGGTTTGATATTAAAATTTGAGAATGAAGAGATACAAGGAGGGATTCTATCTGCTACAGTGAGCTGACTAAAGTTACTGTGCTTTAAATGTTATTATAGAGGGAAGATATATTCAATGCAAGAGTAATTTCTTTATAGAACAGGGTACACGGAAGTATAGAAATCCAGATTATGGTGAAGCATGTTAGTGGACAGGGATAGACAAGCTGATGAGACAAATTGTAGCAAAGCAAGTCTTGTCTCCGTTCATTAATAGTACCTGTATCATGGTGGATATATACAAATAGCGGAAAGGGGGAAAAATGGATATAGTGGAAGCGCTTTCTGATTGGCTTAATTGGAATGATTCAAGGACAAAGGATGGGAAGGAAGCTACCCAAGCCAGTGAAAAGGTTAAAGACAAAAGTTCAAGATGGACAAGAGACAGCAGTTATGTGTTGGATTTTCTAAAGTGCTTCTACTGGTGATATACGTAGGCAGCAGAATTGATTATTCGTACATGTAATTAATGGTTTTTTTTGGTTCAGACACCAGACTGTCATAACATCATCTTTGAAACAGGCCAGTATCCACAAGGAAGATTTCTGAAAATTTCTTACATTTTCATCATGATGCCCTTTCAAGGTTTCAGAAGTCCCCTTAACTTTTGAGTGAACCATGCCTAAATTGAAGAAAGAGGGCCCATTAACAAAAAGAGCAAGCCATCTGAAATAACCTTAATACTTCCATTTTTGTCACATTTTGGGAACCCTTCAATTAGGTAAATTGACAGCACATCTCAGTCAAGTGAAGATGACCAAATTTGACATCTTTACCACCCACCATCTTACTACTAACTTGATAATGAACACCTTTAATATTTTTTCAACCCCCCCCTTTCCCCACTCATTAATTTGCATTCGGTCAAACACCACATCACACAACTTCCAGACCACCCTGTTGCAACACTGTGTAAAATACCTGAAAATTCAATTTTTCCAAATGCCATGTCGACATTAGATCTAATTTGAACTTTGAAATGGGCACTGTTCCAAGACAATAATATAAAAGCACATGAAAATGATGTATTTCAGACTAACATTATGCCATATGGCATAAAAATTTCAAGGGAAATGTTTAGCACTACAGTGAAGAAATAGAAGTATCTGGTTTCAAATCTTGTTGCAAAGGAAGAACAAGCTACAAACACACTGACAAACATTAACACATACACACTGTTATGGCAATAGCTTTTCAAGATTCTGGAATAAGAACCAAAAAAATGAGGGCGGTATATAAAGGTGGTTTAGTACTTCCCTGGGAAACGACTATGACATACCTTCTTTTTCAAATACAAACACAGATCCACTATCTTCCACTGGCTGAGGTAAAGGTGAGTTTCTCACATCTTTGGGAGACAAAGCGGGTTAAAAACTCAAATATGAAATACAGGATAATTAAACATACTAATTTGCTAGAGAAGAGAAACAGCAGATATACCTGGCTGACAGAAATTAAGTTCCAAGACTGAAAAGCCATAATTAAGCAAATATTACCCCATAAGAAGAACCCAGGAAGTTTGATGCAGTCGATAAGTACTTTGCAGGCATATAAAGAAATGTTAACCACTTGAACTAAATGCAATGTTATCATATTGCATTATTCAAAGGTCTGATTTAAAGAATGAATCTTAATTACAATTGAACAATGGCATCACCTACAGTCTAGGAAATGGAGGACGATATAATCCAGAAATTTACTAGTACACAATTTGTGTTACAATGTCAGTAATGGGTTTACTCCCACTACCAAACACACATAACTATATACTACAACTAAAGCATGTAGGATCATTGAAGTTCCAAATCAAGTTTTGATATTTTAGAGGGGTACTTATTCTAAGCAATCTGAAGAAATTTCTATTGAAATCTGATGTGTGGTTTTCACGATACCAGCAATTAAAGTTGTCACATTTTCTTTACAAAGTGAACTTGAAGCAAGCACATACGACATGATAGCCTCACAATTATGAGCAGTCTTTTGTTTTTCTTTAAACTTTGCAACCAAGTTTCTCCTCAGCAATCCCATGTTATCGGAAGTGATTGCATGAGAGGCATGGCAAAATTACAAACTCCACATTCCCCATGGGGAGGTCTTATCCCTATCAACTTCAAGGTCAACAAAACAGACTGAAAAAAACAAAGGAAACGAAGCATTTCTTACCAATGTGAGGAAGTGATACAACTCCTGCTTGCCTCAAGCTCACTTTGAATTACAAATGTAGTAACTCACAGTACTAACTTCATTTGCTGATATGTCGAGTAATACATGTCCAATTTGAATGAAAATTTCACCAAATTGGGTATATTTAGTTCCTCTTCCACATACGAAAATTAAAGTTTTCTTAAACCCTTCCTTTAAGCATTCAACATTAAATTTTCAGGAAAAAATTGCCGTGAGCAAAGTTGCTGTACTTGAAATAATCTTCTTAGACTTGAAACTATGCATGGATGATGAATTTACCACAAATTGTGAACTTTGACACAATTTTCAACAACCGTGTTGTATCACATGGCCAATGAACAACAGAAAGAACTATGAATAAAATGTTGTGTACACATCCAACCAGTATATGACAACAATATCCTATTTGGGGTTTCTGGAGTGATTGTTTATACAATGATATTCATCAACAAAACATCAAGCATAAAGCTGGTATTTAAGATCATAAAAATTTTTGATTCCTGCAAGACAGAGGGTGGCCTGATCACAAAGTATGGACATCAAAGAATGATGCCAAGTCACCTAAGCATACAATGAATAAGAACCCAACAGTTACATGCCTGAATGCTCCTCTCTCATAATACTACTGTCAAGCTACACCCAAACTACTTGACACAATTAAGCTTTCAATGTCATCACACCACTGCAAGAAGAAGTAAGGACTGTCTATATGCCACATACAAAGTTTTTTTATTCATGGTCTGGTTACCTCGTAACTAATTCAACAGATCTTGAGGTTGTTTACACTTAGACAAAGTTAGCACCATGCACAGAACAAACACCATCCTTAGTGTTCAACTCCAAGTAAAGGCACATAATGTGTCCTGGTTGAACACAACCATCAACTAGGATTGAATGTTTAGTAGGTAGCAGCTATTGTGTGATTTGCTGTGAAAAGTTAAAAACATATGTGGTGCAGTGTTGACCCAGATCAGCCCTACCCTCTCACTTTACATTGCTCACAGAACACAAGCAGGTGATTAAATTTTGCATGTTATTTGCTAAACTACTTGTTCTTGATTCCAAATGTGAGGCTGACGTACAAACATTGGGTCTGGTGTAAAAGGCATGGGGAAGTGAAACTGGTTGATGTTAAAGGGAAAATGCAGTCACCCAAATTTGAATTGGTATTCCCTGACATTCAAATTCAGGAATGGCTACTTTCAACCACATTGCAATAGTTTTGTTACTTATTTGTTAAATTCATGCTGATTTACAATTTACTTTCCCCCTTATATTCAATATTTTTATTCACAAACGTAATGAAAGACACTTCGAAAGGAAATCAGAGGAGATTTGTAAGATTTAGCTGATGTTTGAAAATAAATTTTGGGTGACTGCTAATTCCCTTTAAAGGTCTGTGGACATGTAATAAATTCAGTTGTTCTACTCAATAAAGGTAGATTAAGATCTCCTGAACAAAAATCTGTTGAAATTATTTGAATATCTTTTACAGTTCTCAAGATAGTTCTCTTTAAAGGTTGACCATTTGTGGGAATTGTTCATTAGCTATGCAAAAATATGATGTGGAGTGTTGCAAAGTGTCTGTATTTCTTTTGTTATTCCTTTATAAATTATCTGTTAATTACTTAACAGCTAGTTTCTAGTTTGGTGTTTAATGTGGATATTTTCAAAAAACTAAATAGCTACTCCCAAAATTAATCCCTCTGGGCATCTAGTAATTGCAGCTGTCCTTGGAATGAAGGCTAAACAAAGGATAACATAACACCTAGTTGACAGGTCCCTCTCTGTACATCACAAATATGCATAAGCAGCTCATGTTTATTCATGATGTAGGTGAAAATCAGTAATTGTCTTGTAAAATGGTCAATATTTGATGGGTTTTAATGGGAATTGCAGCTATTTTCATCACTTTTAATGCTTTTAACACCAAATAGGCAAGCATCACATTTACATGTCTACAGACCTCTAATGTTGAACTTCAACACAAGAGTCAATCCTCATGTGTAAACATGGTTAGAAAAATAACGGTATGATAATCACTTACAACTCATCAAATGTGACAATGCCAGCACATCATCTAACTGGACATCATCTAACATGAACCAGCAAGAAACTTGGAGATTAAAACAACTTTCAACAGTTTTATCCCCCAAACCCTATTTGCAAATCCTTCCCTCTCCAACACAATAAAACCATCCCATCCCAGCCCTCCCCCACCCCTCCCTCACCCCCTAAAAAAAAAAAAATGCAATGCAAGATGCTACTGCATGGAACATGGGGCAGTTCAAAGCTTGTAAAAGGTTAGATACATAGCCTATGTAAAATAAATTTACAATGCAGAGGAGTTACAGTTTGTTTACTCTTTAACCGAAAGATGGAAATGCTTTATCAGAGACAGTTGTCCCTCACCACTTCCCTGAATCAATAATTGAATAAAGTGTTATCTTGAATATAAGATGTTGAGTATAGCAAAGCTCCTTCCCATCCAACACAAACAATAACTTGTACAAAACACAATGAAGAAGCAAGAGTGTTGCCAAATTTAATTCTACTTTTTTAAAGCAGGAAGGAAAACCACAATAACATTGACATCAGACCTAAGCATGCACCAGATTGTTAAAGAGGTTGACTTTAACTATGCCAAATCATTCCCAAAATTAAACTAGAAATTCAAATATATCCATGCAAAATAGTTATTACAGGAGCATGTATACCCAAAAATACCCAGGCCCAATGAACATAACATGAAAGTGATGGACCCAAAATATTTACGTACCAAGAGAAAACATTTTAGAGGCTGATCCAAAATATTCATATCAAATAATCATATCATTAAAGGGAGAACCCAAAATATCCACCCAAATTGGAGGTGAAAGAACAAAAATATCCATGCCTCAAAGGAAGCAACACTTAAGAGGTTGCTCCAAACTACCCATGTCAAAAATTTCACAGTTAATACCAGGGATCCCAGCATTTCTCAAAAATGAGTTTCTCCCTGAGTTTTCCCAGGTAATTCACTAATAAAAGTTTTTAATGCCAGGAAACATACTTTCACTTGGACTATAATTCATTGCAAATAAAAATGTGTGGTAACATTAAAGTGTTCATTTATTGACAGATACATGACAGTGCATTACTGATAACTGCTGTTGCCCCCTCCCCCCCCCCCCGAGTCATCCTTACCTTGCAAATCTTATAGTTTTTTTTTATTCTCATGGTGTATTTAATATTACCTCACCAGCAGCAATGGCTAGGAACTTATGACATTTTGTGAAATAAAACTCTCACCAAGTTAACAGAGTTGTAGCTAGTATACATGCTTTTCATGAAATTCAAAATCATGCCCTTGCTGGACAATGGCTTCCAGGCAGAAGTCAATTATATATGAATTATTAGCAGAAGGGGCAGTTTCAACTGTCTAAATTACTTCAGTCCATGAGCAGATAAACAAAGTGGACCTCAGTCCCACCGTAGTTATAGCTGATGTGAACATATTTTGCAAATTTTCAGCCAAGTAGACAATAGTTAATGAACTCTTAAGATGCAAGTCATTTTTCAATTAAATGTACATATTATTATTCTGTTCTTCCTTTCAGAAATTAACTGTTTGGGAATACAGTACTTCAAAGAGTAAAAATCCACAACCTTTTAGGTATGAATGGGTAACTTGTTATGTGCATGTGCTAAATTTTTTTGAGTTCCATTAGTTTTCACTTCGCATTTTGACTTCATTTGCAAATCTGTACCCAAAACGAGGTTAAGGGAGGGATTTTTTACAATACCAGCTTTTCCTAACAGAATCTTCGTTCTGCGGCTGCAAAAAAAGGCAAAAACGCATGGCCAAAAGGGCTCAAATCTGGGATCTGTGTCAGCTCTCTCATCATATACTGCTATAAATAAGCCAAATTTAAGGGGGTACCAGTCAGGTGACTGTCTGATTTCATGTAATGACCCAGGGTGAGGCTACTCCCTTTGTTTTTGCAGTGTTCATCACCTAGGCATACAAGGGGTCTCTACTGGTCCAGTTTGATTATGACAGAATACTCACAAACATAAAAATACCACTATGGACACAGAAAGGTAATAGATTTAACTCAAAGGTACACTGTATATTTGTAGGCATGTATATGTGTATATGTGTGAACAAAGGGCAACAACAAATTCATCCTCTCTCAAAATCCCAGACTTTTACCTGATGTTTCTCATTCATTGTAAATTCCATGAGTTTCCCCTCTCTGAAAAATGGAAAACACTTTTTCCTTATTTCCCTGAGAGGCTGGAAACCCTAAAAACGGATAAACTCAAAATATCCAGACCAAATGAATGTGACATGAATGTGAAAGACCCAAGTATCCATGAAAAAAAAAAAAAACTTGAGAGGTAGACCAGGTTTAACATTCCAAATAATTGCAAAATTAAATGGTACACGCAAAGTGTACAACCCAAATGAACAAAGTTTGAATGTGGAAAACCTGGTATATCCATTCTGAACATTTCAAAAATTAAACCAAAAGACCTAATACATCCACGCAAAATGATCGTTAAGTTAAAGAATTATGCCTACAATCAAAACACATACTTGAAAGTATTTTACCTCACTAGACAAGATCACACACCACACCTGTTTCCTTAAACCGAGTGACAAAAATAAGAGAGAAAAAAAAAACAAGACCCCCCCCCAAAAAAAAAACCCCTTCATGCTAGCTAAAATTTTGAAGTGTTGCAAATATGGGATGATTCCTATAGCAACGGAACAGAAAACACTTGTCTCTACTTACTGTAGTTACTATTTTGTACTAAAGATGTGCTTGCATAATAAAAGCCAAGTGAAGCCACTTCACTAACTTTTTAAATAATTACCTGAGTTTCTTCTTTTATGTGGATCCACGCATGGAACTGTTAGACAGCACAGAAGACCATCCTTCTTCAAGGTGTAATGATCGACCATCTAATTAAAAGAAAAAAAAATAAAAACTGGGAATAAGAGGATTCTGTCAAGAATGTCTTATGGGAAGCAAAAGCAGCTGTGCAATTCCATAAAATAATGAACGACAGAGTACATATAGATACTAAAACATTTCTGTTTAGTGTGTTTGTCTTTCTACACTCAAGTTTAAAACTTATATTTTTTACCAAAGCCTGATAAACTTGAAAGCATGATTGCAAATGCGGGAATGCCAAGGAAGATTACAGTGCTGCCTGTTCAAATGCAACCACACCCACAGCAACAGTCACGGTCCTGTATCAATCCACTTGTCTTTTCATTGATATTAGTCCTTTTCCTAAACACAAACTATTTTGCGGTAAAAAGAATTTTGGGGACTGTGTTTGAGACTTGCATCAAGCCTTTTTTTCCTATCCCTTTAAATCTTCCTTTCTGAAAATTTTGGCAATTCTCAAATAGAAATTTACTGTATATCCCATTACATTTAGTTTACAAACCACTCTGATTATTTTTGAAAACAAATAAATTTGCTAATCCCATTTGCCTTCTGATGTCAAACCCTGTTTTCAATTCTTTTTACAAATTTCTTCCTCAATAGGGTAAATTTCAACAATTTTCAGAATACTGCTTCATTTTTGATACCTTGCCGAAAGCAGGCAAGGAATCTATGCGATGGTGATGTTGCGTGTGTGTGTGAATTTGTAAAAATCGACTTGTGTGTGTATGTGTGTGTAACGCTTAGGTTGCAAACACAAAATCTCAAGATAGCAATGACTGACACTTTACATGTTTGGTATATAGATTTGTCATGGTGAGAGGAAGAACCCTATTTTTTTGGTGGAGGTCAAAGGTCATTTGAGGTCACCAAAGGTCAAAAACCTAAAATATTATCAACATGATATATGAAGATGGGAAAGACAAACTCTTCATAGTTAGCACTGTATACAGAGTAGTCATGTTGAGGGGAGGAACCCTTTTGTTTTTGGTGGAGGTCACAAGTCATTTTAGGTCACCAGAGGTAAAAAACTGAACTTTGTAAACATGACATTACAAGGGAGGAAGCACAGACAAATCTCTCCTATGATATCTTTTTTTTTTTTTTTTTGAATTTTCTTCTTCATTAAAGTTTTGGTGGAGTTCAATGGTCATGTGAGGTCAGCAATGGTCAAATTGTGTATGCATTGTAAAAATTGATGTAGTCAACAGTATAAATTTGCTGGATGACCCTGTGTGTAACCAAGTGTCCCCCTTTCAGCATTGAATCACTAGGCCTTTGGGCTTTCTGGGTAATTTTAAAGCATCTTTGCATCATCTTTACACCACTCAAATTAATCTTAAGTCAATTGATGACATTATCAAAATAACCATCTCCTCTGATGGCTAAAACCACAAGGGTAATTTGGATTGTGTAATTCCTTCCTTTGTAGCAGCCTTTCAAAAACAAGATGTAGCCTTTTAAGGATTTTGTCATGTCCTGTCACTTACACAGACCATTCATTCTTTAAAAATAGTACTGCTTTCTACAGATTGCCTTTGTGTTGCTCTGTTGTTCAGCAATTTACACAGTGCCTTTGATGGAGATGGCCACAGCAACTGCACTTGCATTGACAGAGTGCTTCGTGTGAGAAAACACCTGCCAAGTTACTGCACAAATGGCCACAAAACAGTCATGCAGTGAAAAGCTTATCAAACACACAAGTGGCACTTAATTATTGTTATTCACTTCCCTGACTTTGAAACAACTTTCAAAAGTTACAATTTCTTTTTCAAAAGGTCCCCTTCATAACAGGCTGACTTCAGACTTCCTTACTATATCTGACTTCAGACTTCCTTACTATATTTTATCTTGAGGAAGACTGTTTATTAAACAAGAAATGGTATTTTGGTATTTTGTACTGTACTTTGAAAACATCTATTGTGTTTGTAAAGAGAGACAAAGATTCAGTACACATTCCTGTTTGCCTTCCTATTGCTAAATGTTTTCCTCAAATCATGTAAACACCATCCGATGATTTTGATGTGATTACTAAAAACTAGAGAATACAACCTTACACTGACATAGTAGACTTGGTTTACCTGACTGTACTTCGGAGAAGCAAATCCTGGCCGGGAGTCATGTAATGACGACACATTTCTCAATACTGCACATCCTGGGAATAACTCATACCTTAATGGTAGTTGTTTTACGATGCCAAGTGACCATAAATGTGGGAGAAGCCTGTGACTTACAATTAACAACTTCATATCAGGTGGCTAACCAACTCAATAATTTGGCTCAAATTTGGTTCTTTTTGAGACGGCAGTTCAGAACGGAAAATTGTAGACTGCTCTCAGATGAAAAAAAACCTTACATTGACCTGGCCAAGGATTCAAATCCCTCGAACCTCCTGGTTGCTAAGCTTCATCGCTTCAAATGCCACTGCCTTCATGCCCACAGTCACAGCACCAGTTTAAAAATATTCGATATTATGAAAATATTTACAAAACATTTATTATGAGTTACAGATATGTGCTTTTAATGAAGCAACATAACTTAAAGTTAAGGGTTTTTGTCTTTTTCTTTTCTTGATCAGAAGTTTTCTCTTCAGCTGACCACTACGGAACCCCTGATGCTGGCAGATCAACACCTCAGCCACTGAGATGCCTGTCACATGAACCTTTTGGTAGGTTTCTAATTGACAGTTTATAGCTGTTATGGAATATGTTCCTTGCTTCAGTTTCGTACCACATCCTTGCAGGACTTTAGACTCAATTCAGAGTCGCAACTAGTGGGGAGTTCCTAACTCCAAAAACATAGGAGTTGCCCAGGCTGATGAAACAGATGCCACATAGGGCTATATCTAGGTGCCATAGGTGTTGCCAGTGGGAATAGTGACACTATTTCAAGCAGTATGGCATTGCAACCAAGACTATTTAATTTAATCCCCAGGAGAGTCACACACCTGGTGGAGTTTTAAGCCAAAAGAATACTAAGGGTACAGAATACACATTCCTGTTTACCTTCCTTCAGCTAATTGTTATCCTCCAATTACGTAAGGAATATGTCATTATGGTACATGACAGTTTAGAGCTGACAATTCCTGCATCTGTTTAATATCATGTCTTTAATTCATATCCCACTCAGAGTCACAACTACTAGGGCTGCAGGTACCCAACTCCAAAAAATATAGGAGTTGGTATAGATGGAACAGCTACCACTGGTTGCTACATATCTAGGTGCCCTAGGTGTGGCCTGGTGGCAATATTACAAGCAGCATGGCATTGCAACCATGAAGATTGTTACTTGATCTCTAGCCCAGTCACAATCAGGTGGGGATTTTAATCCATGAAATAGAAGTTTATAGTTTCCAGGTGAAAGGAATACCAACTAATCCAAAATATTGAGTTGGTAAGCCTCTAAAATAGCTTCTGAAATGTTGTAATGGATCATTAATATCTGATGACACCAAGTGCAAAGTATGACATCGCTCTACCAATACATGTAACACCTTCAACTCATGGAAACCTTGAAAAGGTGAAAGACATGCTACATAGCAAAGAAGAGAATTACTACTCAGCCACTCTTACCTGCAGTAAACTATCAAATTTAGGGCCGTCTTTGATAAATAGTTGTCCAGTACAGTCTTTGTCTATCTTGTAATGGTAGACAATTCCATTATAACACACAGACAAGGCAAAACTACCAGGGTCAGTCCTCTCTCGAACCCTAAAAAAGAATAAGCACAAAAGGAGACACAAAAACTTAAAGACATATACTCGTCATGCCAAAGTATATTTTTAGTGTGGGGGTATCAAAATTCTCAGTTGGTTACTGATCTTTGACTGACAGCAAAGTTTGAAAATTCAGAAGATGCAGAGTACGGTAGCTCACATTCCACACAATGCTGAGAGAGTGCTTGGATTACATATTGTGGCCTTGTATGCTTACCAGGATATGGCCTTAGGCAATAAAATAGATTTATGTCTGCACAAGGAGGAACTTAACACAGTTATGGGAGGAGCTAGTAGTTGCATAGTTGGGAGAATTTGAAATGTCTGGGATGATGAGATTTGCCCTTTAAGCATTACTGTGATGTTTCTTTTAGCAGAGATGTGAACTAGTGAAAAGGGTTGAGGACTATCTCAAAGTTTGGTTTTCTAGTCCAAGTGCTGAGTTTATAAAAAACAAAGGTTAAAGAGGACTCCTATACTGGTATTGTATATGGAAAATATTTACTTGTCAAAAGCAATTGATAAAAATATATGGAATCATTTTCATTTCTCCTTCGAAAGTTTAAATGGGGGGAGGGGGAGGGGGAGGGGGACACTCTACCAAGTAATTTGTTTTGGTTAAATCCACAGGGAACCTAACTTGACAGTTCCTACACACTACTGTATGTCACGAAAAATGAATTCTGAAGCTTTAGAGCAACTTAAGACTAGAGTAGCAATGCTGAATTGGCTCAACCTTTTGATGGTTTAATAGCCACCATGTGCTGCACCATTCAGGTTTCAATACTCTATTCTGGAATTCCATGAAGGAGAGGAGGGGAGGGGGGGGTCTTATAGATATGCATGATTGCTTTTGGGGCTTTCGCACTTAGTAGCCATCATTTCCCCTTCCACTGCTTGATTGATTGAAATATTGTAATGTGTGGTCGGGAAGGCAGGCCTTGAGTTTTTAGATTTTCCAGGTGTGCTACAAATAAAACTTCACAGGAAATTAAGAAGTGTGGTAGGTGTGCTGTTTTATTAAACTTAAATAGATTTACGTGAGTTCCCATTCTTAATCTAGGTGTGCAAAAAATTGCACCTTTCACAGTGATTTGAGGCAAGTGACATAGGTGTACGAGGCAGGGGGGCCAGACTGCCCCCTCCAAAATTTTCTGAGGTCGAGATTTCGGGCAAAAAATGTCTAAAATTTGGGCACAGACTAGGTGACATTTCGGCAGAGATGAAGAAAAAGTGAAAAGATTGTCCAAATTTCTACTGAGACCCCGAATTTTCAATCGCATTCCCGAAAAAGGTGCAAAAATTTTCGCGTGCTTCGAGTGTGTGTGTGTAGTTATTTGCCAGTATCACCTCTATCAGACTTTCAAAAAGGCTCTGACATGCACAGTCCTAATCACTTCCATATCAAAATTTCATA
>WURT03087059.1:0-12850 GCA_009936505.3 Holothuria glaberrima | reverse complement strand
TATTGTAAATTAGTTAACCAGTTTGCCGAGTTCCCGCAAGGGAGGGTCATGACAAACAAACAAACAAACAAACAAACAAGCAAACCACTTTTGTTACTAAGGGTTGATCATCGGCTGTCAGATAAAGAAAATTGGCAATCGAGGTAAAATCTTCAGCGCCCGGTGGCCGACCGGTCTGAACGAGGCATCCGTAAGAGAGTGAAGGGAGAGTCTGTCCGTGAAACCGCTCATGAAATATCTCTTAAAAGCTTTCCTTTTCAAGCAACAGGACATGTTGTGTGACATCATTCTCGGTCAACCTGGGAGTGATAGTAAACATATATTTCAAGGATCCGAAGACACGAGGGAAGGAAATATGTCCTTCCCGAGTTTTTTTTTTCGAGAGGGGGGTAGTTGTAAGTCGCATACTTCCGAGATTTCCCCAGTGTATTAATCTTGCGGCCAAGGCGCGAAAAAAGGAATATGCCAAGTTGAGGCGATTTGTTTTGACAATGAATGACTAGTGTCTAGTCTGTTGTTATGGCGTACGAGCAATGATGGGCATGCTGACGCGCGCAAGCGCGTGTTAACGCCGAAGGCGCTAGATGCCTGACTTTTGCGTCGTAACGTAATACTGCCCATTGCTTTCTTGACATCCGATAAAGCCTACATGGGGGCTGCCATGACACTTGTAATACAGCAAAGCAATTCCGCGAAATAACTATCAAATATATGTTAAGTAAAACACCGTGTACTTCAATACGCGTACTAGGTGAGCAAATGCGTCGTGGAAGTTGCATGTTTCAGGAGCACAATGTTTTGTTCCAACCTCTTCCGCGAAAACTAATCGTTTGCCATAAATTCCGTTATCTTACCGGTCGAGACAGCTTACAGCAAGTCAACCCAGGTAATGTAAACTGTATTGTGACGTCACCAAAACAACGTGTTTGTCGTATTACAGCTCAGACAGTGTGGCTTCATATTTTACGGCAAAGTCAGGTACCTAGCGCCTTGGGCGCTAACACACACTTGTGCGCGTTAGCATGCACATCATTATGTACGAGCGAGCCTGGTGTATACTTCTTATTGTTTCTAGGTAGGCTGTATGATCCGCGAACTTTGTGATGTAACTGGATAGACTGGTTACTACAGCTGATACCAAGTAGTATCGTGGAGGCATTCTGAAAGCACAGTAGTATGATGGCACCGTGAGTCAGTCACTAAACAAGCCGGACATTTACTGTGCTGTAACTTAAACAGTGACCGACTCCAGAAACCGAACCACTCCAGATGCACTGAGTTTACTTTCAATTTACCTGTGATCTCAGAATATATGGCGGCCATTTTGAAGATATAAACGAACTTGTTGTAACATGAGCAACATATGTTGAAACTTTAATAAGGGGTCTATAATTCAGTCCAGAATATTACGTTTGTACGGCTAAAGCAACAGTTTATACACAGAAATGAACCAAGATACGGGTGAAGCAACAAGCAGCGGCGGCCCTGTTAAAATGGCCGCCATTGCTCTCACTGGACAAATCTGCGAAGTCCTTAGAACCAAATGTTTCCCTTAGGTGATACTCTAACTGTGTACCAAATTTCATGCTTGTATCATAAAAAACACAATTCTCCAAAAGTAGTGCCCTTATCTGCATGCTGTACTATAATTACCAAAGTGGTTGACTGGCGATTACAAAAGTGGTTGAAGAGATTTCTATTACAAAAGTGGTCGGTGTGCATTACAAAAGTGGTGTCTTCAAAAATTACAAAAGTGGGTGAATTTATTACAAAAGTGGTCGAACCAATTACAAAAGTGGTGACCTATTACAAAAGTGGTTGTTATTACAAAAGTGGTTGTTACAATGTAGTTGTTCCAGATATCCCAGGGAAACTATAAGACAGGGGTATGGCTGAGTTTATTGATGCTACTTTCTGAAGTATAGTGAGCAATTCTTCATTACCTACGGTCCATGTCCACGGGTGGAGCAACTCAAGAAAAAAACAGACAATTGTTTTTCACAGACCAAAAAGGTAAAACAAAAAATGAGGAAAGACGGATATTATGCACTTTGAAAAGAGAGCTGTAGTCCTCATTGTCTTACAACACAAGCTGCAATAGTATTGGCAGTGGGTATATTGTGTTGTAATACGTCGTTACAACCAACCTACCTTGATTTACGAAACAATTACAAGGGCCATTTTTGCCTTTGATCGACACAATAATTATGGGTTTGCCTCAATGCAAAATTCAGTGGGTAAGTGGGAGGGGCCATTAACACAAAGCTGTGTAACCAATTTCTAAGCTTGTTTAATAACTTATTTTATTGGGCTTGGTACCTGTTCATCTTCTGGCGTCATGTATCAGCAGACAAAGTCTCTTCAGTAGGTAGAGTGCAAAACCTTGTAAATGATTCCTTAGGGGAAGAAAAAGGGCTTAATTTCAGGTTTAAGCAAAAATTCAATTTTCATATGTGAAAGAGGAACTAAATCTATGAATTTTGGTGAAACTTTTATTCAAATCGGACATGTATTACTCGAGATAACGGGAAAAGAACTTATTACATTCGTGACCCAACGTTTGCTTGAGGTAAGTGGGAGTTATACCACTAGGCAGCTCCCTGATATTACTTCCTCATATTGATAAGGAATGCTTTGTTTCCTTTGTTTTCTCAGTCTGTCGTGCTGACCTTGAAATTAAAAGGGAAAGGATCTCCCCAAAGGGAATGTAAAGTTTGTAATCTTCCCATGCCTCTCATGCAATCACATTCCGATAACATTTGATTATTGAGGAGAAAATTGGTGATAAATTTTAAAGAAAAACAAAAGACTGCTCATTAATGTGAGGCTATAACATCATTTGTGCTTGCTTCAAGTTCACTTTGTGTTGAAAATGTGACAACTTTATCTGCTGATATCTTAAGAACCACACATTGGATTACAATGGAAATTTCACCAGATTGCTTAGAATAAGTACCCTTCTAATATATCAACACTTGATTTGAGCTTAGATCCTTCTTTTAAGTTGTCATAAGTACATCATGGCAATTTCCGATATTGCTGACAAGTTTTATTAATATAGTTTTTTAAAAGAACGGTTTAATTGTCAAAGAGCATCTCTTGTAGAGCCAAAATATACATCCCCTCCCCCACCCATAAATCAGCCAGAAAATTAGAGAGATGAGCCTGTGACTTCTCAGGTTCTTGTTTTCTGGAAAATTTATCCCGATAGAGTAAATCGTTTACAAGCAGTTATTGCACCAGTCGAACCATATCTGTAATTATTCATCCTTGTGGAACCTCCGCATTATCAGGTGACAGTATTTTAATGTATACATTGAACTCTGTTCAACAGTGATTGTTGTTGCACAGAATTGGAAACCTAGAAAAATGTGAAAAATTGCAGCGGCATTGGTCATATTTGGGGGACATTTGCATGGGAGAGGGTCGTACCTGAAGCTCTAGATCTGTTAAGAGATTAGGGATCACAATCGAAAATGTCTTGGTATCGCTTCTAAAGCAAATTCATCCTTGGTCTCGAGGCTGTACCTGCCAAGTAGAGTATCATGTAAATAACAATGGTTAAATAAAGACAAATCTTTCAAGATTGTTCATATAAGATTGGGTACATTTGTTGATAAGTTAGTGGAGTATTTAGGGGGCTATTGGGCCATGTCCTCCCCCCCCCCCCCTCCGCACTGATGCCGATTTCTAGTACCTGAGAGACGTAAATTGTTTACACAAATTTTACTTCCGAAGTAGCATATTTGGCACCAAATTGCATGTAAGGACACCTAATCATTAACATTTAAACCCCACCTCCTGGCCAGCGATCACAGAACATACTACATGCCCCTCACCTCTGTTGAAAGAAATATTGGCTACGCCACTGATAACTTCTGTACTTAATGTAGTGCCTTCCATGGTGTAATGTGACGGCTGGTGTATTTAGTTTCAGTATTGCACGTTCAAGATTTTTGTTCAGTTAATGAAGTTTTTATTTTTTTAATACTTAAACCATTTGCTGCGTTGATTTGATAGCAGTTTTATTTCACTTCTTCCAGATAACTGAAGGTAACCACTTTAACTTCACGACTTAATATTTTAGTTTTCAAAGATCGGACTGACCTTTTAAACTTGGGCAACGTGGCACGTATCAGATTTTTACTATTCCTAGTTGGAACTTACGTGTATAGCCACCAACGATAACACCTTTTTGGCCATTACAGGGTTTGTTGCAGTTAAGTGCAAGTAAATAAAGCTACGTTTTCTTTTGATCAGCCCCTAGCGGTATTGCCTAACTATTGTAACCGCAAGCTGTAACACCGCAGGCCTAGGACACTGCACAGAAACACTCAACAATGCGATTCTTCAAGGAAAATTGACCCAAAATATCGAGGATACCAATGAACAGCGCAAACTTTGAAATGAGAAAGAAGCACGGCGGTCCGTGCGGAATATTGTTCTAGTAAAGCAGTAAATTTCTAGTTAAACACCAAAGGGGTGTATGCGCGTAATACAGTACGTTAACTTCCTTCAAAATGGTGTTTTTCGTGTTGAAGGGAATTATACTCTCAATAACTGGGCAGAGCTTGTTAAGGCCCGTTAGTAAAGCTTGCTCTAGACCAAACTGTCTTAAGGCTGTCTTCAGCTTCGCAACACCGCTCACTAAAACCTTACCTCACAGTTTACTTAGCAGAGTTAAGTATTACAGAGAGAGAGTGAACTCATCCCCCTAGTACGTGGGGTTTTGTGGCAAGTACTCTACAGTATGAGGAACAATGGATTAAACCCTCAGGCTGGGAAGCTCTGTAGTAAATACCGTAACTGCGGGTAGAGAGTAAAGCCTCTCATAATGCTTCTACTTGAGTGTCCCCACTGTGAAAAGAAGCAATGATCAGATGATGAGAAAACTGATTCCACCATGGGTGCGCCGAAATAAAACAGTTTAAAGACATTTACATTTTTATTACATTACAAAAAATATATATTATGTTAAAACTGCAGCCCCAGTAACCTTTATTCCTTCTTTTAAAAATGTCGTCGGCTATATTTCTGGGAGCTTATCTCGGCCAACCACACATTTTAGAAGGAGATACGTTGCCCTATCGAAATGCCCACCGGAGACTTCAACAACTTTTACACACAAACTTCTTGCCACTTTTTGTTCCTTATTCTGTCTCACTAATATGGTATTGCGTAGTGGATACTAGGCATACATTTGTTAGTATTTTATACGTGTGCTGATTCATGCAGGTATTAAACGTTCAACCAATGTTAAAATGGGTTCGATTTTCATTTGGAAACAGTGTTGGGAACTGTAAGCAGGCTCAGTTTGTTTAGAATAAAATGGTTATAAAAATTAATGTACTTTTACATAAAGGGGTTAGGCATTAGAAGCTCTAGTTGAGTCACAAAATTTTAAGTAGACCTGTTATATAGAACGTGACACACTGGGGTCTAGCTAGATGAGCCGGAGGCTGCAGCAATCCGGAGTTTACGAAAAACTTATTTCTTGGACAGATATTTTGGTTAACATAGGATAATTTTCTAGGGTAAAACAGGTTTTCAAGGGCAAGATGGCTTACGTTTAACTTCCACTTAGAGGCCCAACTAGTATGCCTTTCAATTATGAACAACAAAAGCCACAACATTTGCAGATAGCAAACTTGTTTCAACAGTGAACCGCTGACTCAGATTAATTTCCTAAGGAACAAGTGTGGTCAATGGGAGAGGGTGGGGGCTACAATGCAGACCACATAAAATGTTAGCAATATCAATGGTCAGCCTGTTTATCGAACAAGGGATTCCAGTCTTCAACTTTCTAGAACTCACTTATTCTTATTCTCACTTATTCTTAATTCACTTAAATTTTACGTCGTATTCGCTGCAATGACATGCCGAGAAAGTTCAAAGCCATGACGTACGCAGTCAGGCCCACTGAGATATCGCTGAAAAGTTACACATTTAACTATACAGTAAAGTAGTCAAGCATATCCTTAGAGGGGATGAGCGAACGGTTTCCAAGTATATGCTGAGGTAAATGCATGGGCCGGGTCTATTGCACATTAAGCTATTTTGTACGAAAGTATCGATTTTGGTTTCTGTAGGCCTACTGAAATACACCGTTATATTTCACAATATATTACCTAAACGTAGAAGGTTGACACAGTTACTGGCATCATGAATCTCTGCATTTTGCTTTTTATCTTTCCATTCAGGCGCATGACAAATTAGTTTTCCATTTTAGGCTGTTCTCGTCACTTCTTGCTAGGTCACTGCACTTTTAGAGTAAGCATAAAAACCACTCCCAATGGAAACAATGCATTAAGAAACTCCAGTTAAAACCATTGACCTGTCCAGACGAGAAAAACTAATTAAGGTAAAATGCATAACCATGGTGTACCTTTGTCTCTTTTGGTCAGCGTCATCTTTTTTATGTCTTTCCTTTTAAGGTCAACGTAATTTTTTAATAACTCACTTAGCAATATCTCGTGTACTTTGAAACGTTTCTAAATTTGACATTAGCTGATTTTTCAACTAATACCAAACTGAACGAGTCAATACTTCATATGTATGTCTTAGGAATGTAGAGAACGAGGAGGTAAATGCTCCCCCTACAACATCGCCGACCGAGGATGCATCCACGCTATAGATTAACTTTGGAAATTCCTTCCTCTTAAAGGACAATATCGCAGGAAACACACTAACAAGCTAAAAACTATAGGCCTTGAGATGTGATTGGTCACGATAGAAGTCTTACTTACACGAAACTGAATCCCTGACCACCTCCTCTTTACCACAGAGCAATCGAAAATGAAACATGCCATGCCATACTTGCACTTCAAGACGGGGAAAAGTTGAATGAAATTTGCAAAATGTGAATGGTTGGGCATATGAGGGTGCGCAGAAATATATAAATTGCAGTAAATACTAGTATTAAGCAAAATACAAGAATGACTTGTTTGCTTGTATAGACAACAATAAAGTTTTTGAAGGACTTCTCTCGGCTACTAGAAATGTTCCGTACACTCCATTTAATCATACTGATGCTAATGCACACTCTGCGCCTCCCCGCACCATGATACTTAGGCTACTCCGTTACCTATCCAGCCTTTTTTTTAAAATGACTGTTTCCTGCAACTTACACCTCCCTTTGGTAATAACGACCCACCGAAATATGTCAACCGTTTATTTCGTTTCCCCTTCCTTTACCCACTCTGCACTACTTCCTCTTCCTGATTTGCTCAAATGCTTCACCGTAGCGAGAGAGGAGGGGGGGTCACCGCTAAAGTAAGACGGTAGAAGCCACGGCTACCTACAAAGGTTTCCGGCACTTTTTTGTTTACAAAGTAACTAAAAGGTCACGAGGTGATTGAAAGCCGTGGTCCTTCAATAAGTAGGCTAGTCTGACTGGAAAGGCAAACTTTTTTGTCCCCAAATAATTTTGTAGGCCCGCCTTGAGGACAAAAATTTGTAAATAAGTGGCAAACATATATAACAAATGGCTGAAAGCAGCTCGAACTGAAACAAAAATTTTCGTGATTTGTGCTTGGCACTTCATAATTAGTACGGTAGACTACCATATGATCTGCATTTCAAAAGCTAAGAGAAATATCGGAGCCTTGCACTCAAACACAAACACACACATAAGTATACGCACAAACCAAGAAAGCTAGCTTAGCGGATATTCTGATTTAAGTCTGACCTTTTGCAGTGGAGAAATCGGGCTCTTTCCAAACATTATTCTACAATTTGAAAGATAAATCAATGCAAGCAACCATTTTTCTTCGACCTCGAAGAAAATACTCTTTGAAAGATGCAAGCTTCATCTTGCTTAGCTCATTTCCTACAACACTTACATGAGGTCACTAGTCCAACATTATTCAAATCTCACACGTTAGCAATCGAAGAGGCAACATTTGTTCAGTGGCGTAACGGTTGGAAGCACTCAGATATATAAATGCCTTTTATGTGTTTTCATAAGCACCAGGCAATTCGAGATCAAAGAAAGGAGATCGAAGCGTTTTTCAAAGAGCACGGTTTCTATTTATTAGAGACCGTGACAAAAACTATCCCGTCCACGACCGCTGCAGTCTACTTTTTTCTTTACTGTTTATCTGTCTTTTTACAAAAATCTCTGGGGTATGTAGATTAGACTGTGCTACTTAAAACCACTCATGACAAATCTAAAATGCTAAAATATTCTTTCTACGTTTATCTAAAAAATTAAATTCACATGCTTAGACCGTATGCTTGTTGCTAATCTATAATAATATGTTTGAATAAAACCTAAAATAATTACCTTTTATTAATGTTTGGGCTGCTTTAGAAGATGTCTGTTTACTTTCTTACTCTCAGACAGCTATATTTTCTAGGCAAAATAGTTTAACGAACTTTTAATTTCTATTCCGCGTGTTTACTCTGCAGCTCTTGGCTGTAAATTCAGTTAACAAGCGCCGTGTCTGTAAATTAGTTTGTTGCAAAGTTTTCATACGTTTTTTGTCTACCACGCGCCTTTAACCGGTTAACTAGGTAACGGTTGTGATCACTTCGTATGGTCACTGGGCCTTAGTCAGGATTTCCAAAAGGGCTTCGAATCTTGATATCTCTAGTGCAATTCAGGATAAACCTAGGTATTCGAACACATTAATAAGGCTAATACAAACTTCAAAAGGTTAGAGGACGGGGGTCATTCGAACTCATCGACTCACTACTTAGTTTGATGTCGCTATGAACAATGACGGGAACGAAACTGAGAGAGAGGGAACTGAGAAATTTTTCCATGAAGATAAATAGCACACAATATACCAAATGGAAATTTATGGGAACTTTCAAGAACTTTCAAAATAATTAGTCAACAATTGGTAATTTTTTCATGTAAAACATCATTTTGACTTTATTTCAAATGATTTCATTTTACATTGAAAGTGACTGCTTAAAGGGTTTGCATTTCCTACTAGGGATATTCCATTAGTCACGACCTAGAAAGCGTGCCGTTAACTTTGTGTTGAAAATAAAAATGTAGCTAGATTAAGATTACTTTGCGATTACCCAGCTCATCCTACAAACTAAAAGACATTAAAGCTCCCTTGTTTGCTATTTATAAAATAGGCCTACAATTGGTATGGATTCAAAGGGTGCACTTCGGAATCCTCCTGTTTATACTCTCAGATAAAATTTGGATCATGAGTTCATAATGAGTCACTACAACATTTTTGTTTTTCAAAAATCGCGAATTGTTATTCTGTAGTCATTTATTACATTACTTCAACAACTAACACAGTTTGTTACCTAACGTGGATATTTGTCAATGAATGGACCGCTACTAGGAAAATTTTATAATGTGAATGTATGGCGCATTTTAGTCTTACACACAATAAATGGGTTTGACTCCATTTCTCTCTGAAATGTCAAGAGTTGGTTCTCTCTTCAGCTCTTGATTGGAGTACAAGACCAATTCAATAACTGAGTTTTCAGCTAACAGATAGCGGGCACAGTTTATATTCTGTCCTCTGAGTTTCAAAAGGGGAGCAAATGTTCTTCCTGCCCCTTCCTCCCCAGGGGATCGGCATCCATGCGTCGAACTTAAACATTGCATATTCATCACGTTTTGACCACTATGCATATTCATCACGTCAAGACTGCAAGGTAACGTTAACCGATTTACAAGACAAGAGTGCGTCAAGTAACGTCAGTGAAAACTTTGGTTATCAAGCTTCATTGAGTTTTGCTATGCATATTTCCGAATTACAAAAACAAAGTGGAAAAGATAAATAAAAAAGAATAAAACGGTCAAATTTATGTCCTATTCACTCGTGCGTACCTCAAGAATTGCATGTCAGAACAGTACAAAACTGGTGTTTTTCATAAAAAGTTATTGTTTTCTTACCTTAATTAAAAGATTCAAAAAAAAAAAACTCAAGTACAGTACTGTCAAATAATGACCCCCCCCCCCCCATATTTCTAGCCAGTAGTTCACTCATGGTAGTAACCCTACAACCATCTCAAAAGACACCTCAGCAACCGTAAGCTTAATATTCGTAGATTCCTAACAATTTCGATTCAAGCACGTATGCCGGAAGCAATGCATATTTGCAAAATATGCAAAATAACATATTTTTACCCGACAGTAGCAAATATTTTGCGAGAAGATTGGTGGGGGTGGACAGATCGGTGCAGACCCTCCTCGTTCACTCGTATCGGAACAGAGGTAAAAGTAAAAAATTTTACATACCTTAAATGTAGTTTTCCGTACTCAAATCTGTTTGTACCGTCTTCATTTGGCATAGCCAGATTGCCATAAGGAAGCCGTGAGTTCTCACTTGTCACGTTGCTGGGGGCTTTGTATTCAGTTCCTTAGTACTGGGGGCACTGAATGTAAACTGCATTATCTAGGTAGCCGGTACATTACTAATAACAGTAATTTGCCTTCAGGACACTGTTCAGACTAAGGCAGCACTCACTTTTAAAACTGAACTTTGAATTTTAAGTAGCCTTCGTAGGACCGTTAATGATCTTAGTGTGTTACAACTTTGAAAAAGTCATATGCACATATGCATTGGTAAGATGTGATTGAAGCCGCTGAATCTCTTGCCAGCTATTTTCTCAACTTTTGTAAAACGTAATAATCCTGATATGTGAGGTAGGTCTAGTTTCTGAGAAAGTTGTGAACCCACTCCAACTTCCGTCCGACCCTCTACATCTCTAAAACAAGTCGTCTGACAAAGATCTGCATGAACGGCATGATTACGTCTGTCATATGGTGATCAGACAGTCAGTTGACTACTTGTCAAGTCAATCAGTACACTATCACTATACTGTAAGCCGTAGGGAATCAAACTGGGGTCACTCGTCACTATCTGCGAGCAATGAAGGGAAATTTGTGACAGTGCCGACAGCAGTCCAATGAAAACAAAACTTGGTTCTCACAGAACAATCGATGTGGAAAATCAGTGAAGCACGAGAACTTCTAGGTCACTTTCGCCTACAGTTAAGGCAAGGTCAGGGCAAAGAGACTACTGTAGAGACGGAGGTGCATGCAGTTGCACAAAGAGGGTTAATTAACCCTGTTTTGTGATTCACCCAGTCGAAACGGCTGAACAGAGAATAATAAATTCAGTTGGTCCCCAATCATTCTGTAAATGAACGGTCGCCATTACTTGATTTTCCAACGCGTGTTATCCCTACGTAAACATGAACACCCTTACAAAAAACCATGGAATTTCCATAAAAATCACTTTGAAATTTTTGCCCACGGGTATTGTTTCTCATGGGGAATACTTTCCATGGGGAAACGCTTCCCAAGGGAAACACTTCCTGGGGGAGTACTTCTTACGTGATGCGTTTAACACTCTTTGCGCTTAGGTTTTCGTGGCTGCATACAACAAAGTATTTACCTACGAGCATAGTGTTGGGTGTACTGAATGCCGTAACAGCTCCACATCAAATTTTCAAGGATAAATAGTTAGCTTCTAATTTCCTTGTGCGTGACAAATCTCACATTCACATTTCTCTCTACATATGCTCAGTCAGCGAGAGTCCATACGCTTTACCACTCACACCAAAATCACAAAGGTGCATGTTAATACAGTAAAGTAGTATATAGCTTCCACAAAAATAGCTATTCAAGTTGTAAGTACTGAAAATGTGAGAAAAGGCCATCACATGCATGTCTTCCTCAATTCCTTGCAGAGTATAATTGTTCTAGTAGATTCCTGGCACTCTCTACAAGTGTAAGATATTTAATGACACAACATACGGCATTGCACCTTGGAAGTATTATCCCATACTTCCATGTCAAAGAAGTGTTATCTGATACTTCCATGATTGCACAACTGTATGCTACCAACTGCTATATTTCCAGAAGCTGTTACGCCAACCTTAACAGCTACAGCATTGTCCAGTAAGAACAAGCTGACACCATTGTTCACTCTGCCTACCTTGCAGCTTTTCATGTGCGTGCATTCCAAACAATGAAGTTGCGTGCGTTTCTAATTCACATCTCATCAAACAATCACAATGAGCTTTTACCAGAGTGTGACATACGCCCCAAACAACAGTGTATACAAACTGTACAAAAAACATTATTTTCTAGGTCTTAGGCAATGTGCTGTGTAAAAGTAGTTACTGGTTAGTTGTAAGTAGAAGACTGACAAAATACAGTGTACTTTATTGCATGCATGGTACTAATAAATACTGTACGAACTATACAGTGAAATAGAACTGAATCGGTAGTCGTAACAGTAATTATCAACCTTTCACAGTAGTATACAGGGGTATAAAATTCCAGTTAGCTAATTAAGAGTAAAACATACAAGAGAAAGACATCCTTTACAAAAAAACTTATCAGATTTCCCTCGGAAAGCTTGCAACTCCCCATGGGATTTGATTCGTTTCTCACGGAAAGTTGTAATTCACGGGGAAAAGTACCATTTCAAGGGGAATGATAATTAATCGAAGCCACAACTTCTATTCTAAGGATTGGTCTACTTTGCTCGGTCCAAACTGTTGTCCTCCATCGCTGAGACAGTGAAGGTTGGAACAGTTGTGCCAGCGTATTACAGATTATCATTGCAATGCTTGCAGCACATATGTAGATAGTACTGTACAGTTGGTGCAACGGGCATGGTGATTCCACTTATGTCTCAAATGTAAAATATTTGAGAAGCTTTTCTTTCTTCTAGGAACAGAATTGTGACTAGGGGAATTTTTGTTTTGCTTCAATAATGTTTGCTTTTCAGAAGACAACTACAAAGGGGCAGTTATAGTAAAGAACTATTGTAAGGCAGAAAACTGTGATTATTTCAACAAGTCAAGATGTTCATGGCGTGGAATTCTTGTGCGTAACATTCCGTGGGAAGCAACGATA
>WURT03087037.1:0-12850 GCA_009936505.3 Holothuria glaberrima | reverse complement strand
GTCTTCACCACTACTCGCCTACATGTAGTGTTTTAGTTACCTCACTTTTTAGTTTCAGGTGACAAAAAGTGTGGGGGAACAAATGTGTTAGTGTCCCCTCCTTTCAAAAAAGTGGATGGGACATGTCCCCCCGTCCCCCTCCCCAAATCGACGCCCCTGCTTCGCATAATTTTTTGAATCCCATAATTTCCTATCTGATTTACTTAATTAGCTATCCGTATAGTATACAGAAGACCCAAGTGACTTAGTTCAGCGAAAATTCACTTAGGGTTATCCAGGTGCATTTTGCTGATGATCCAGTTTTTCATACAATGAGCATAAAAAGTGGGGTACAGGTTTGGAAGTCAATTTACCTTACACAACATTCCTCCTTCTAGGGCAAACATTTTAAACTTAGGGTAGGATTGTTGAAAAGTCGCTGTTGAAAGTACACCTTTTCAAGCGAATTCTCAAACAAACACATTGCAACACACAGAAAAACCCTGTTCGATATGCTGGTTGATTTGAAGGGCGAATGCAGTTGCCTCAATATAAACTTTTTGTCCTTTCATCTCTTATTTCATGGCTGGTTACTTTACAACTCCGAATATGAGCGATAGTACTTAACTTTACGGTATCTTACACGTGATTTGATCAGGGATTTGTGATTACTTGAAAGGATGTTGAATGAAAAGTTTAATTTATGCTAGTACTCAAAGAACCACTAAATTCCGACGGAGGAGATTTTCAACGATCGGCTACTTATGCAGCTGACAGAGATTTCTTCCTTTTATTCGCTGGCTTCAATTTGATACAAAAAAGTTAGCAACGTCATTCACGTCTTGGAATCCTATCGCAAATGGCTAACTCAGAAAAGTGATCTAATGAGTGGGTTGACGCCGCCACTAATTTAGGGGCAGGTGAAACATAACTCGAAACGACTGTTTAATTGAAATAAACGAATGAGGTTGCACCTTCCTAAATAACAAACATCACGAAAATGATCTGCAGAGGCAGAAGTCTAATTTTTGTCACAACAATCCGGAAAGTTTGTGGAAATTACCAGAGACATAATCATGTTTACATTTTTTCATAAAACCTTATTGATAGGCTCTCATCCGCGTCACCGAGCGTCCAAAGATGCAATATTATTATTTTTTTTATTTCCTAGTGACTAGCAATGCAATAGGAAGTAGCGACAAGGCCCCAACCTTACTGTAGATGTAGCAGACAGACATTCCTTTTGTATTATGAACTATAGAAATGCCAAGAAAGATTACTCTGACCTTGATGGTGTAAACCTTACTTCCAAGAGATTTATATGTCCTAAATAACTACACCCTGATTTAATGTAGACACTATAAAGATTACTTGCTTTAAAGTTACTTGCTTCATGCTAAAACGGCGCTTTTAGGGTAGCCAAAGAACTCTTCATTTATCAATCTTACAAGGGTTATTAAGCTAAATTGTGATTCTTTTAAACGGAAAGTCATTTTAATGGATGTTATGAACTCTTCGAGTCAACCGTTTCCAGGAAATCTGGCTACGTTTTGAGTAAACACTAAAAAGTTGTAAAGACTTCCTCTCTCACTTGAAATCAAGTGTATCCTTCCTACAATATAACGACCCACCTAGGATAACAAACGCTTACTTTGAAAGATAAATTATAATTAACCTATCAATCTGAAACTACGTCCCCGGTCTTTCTAGACTTCATTCAAAACTTTTAATGACACAAACACTGACTTGACGAGTAATTATTAAAGGTCGTTAAAATTACAGCGCTGAAGTATTAGCCCGGGTAAACACAATTTCAGGCGAGAATCATTGTGTATACAGTGGTGCTCTCTAACCTTAAAAGAAAAAAAGTCTTGAACACAAATTCTACCTCAGAAGATAACAAATGAAGCCCCAGACTGCATGTAAGGACACTTACTTGTTGTAAAATTTCTGACAGCCGGAGGGAGGAGGAAACCTCTGTTCTTATTGAATTCTTTTCCATGACGGATATCACAAAACACTACACATATCTCTGGCATTATCTATGAAAAGCAATTGCCTGATCGGTCTCTTCACCGATAAGTCATGGGTTTATTTGGAGACATAAAATATTAGTACCCAGGAATCGATAGTTTTTTCACATGAAATCAATATTTCCCAACCCATAAAGAGCAACTTAAAACAAAAACAGTAAAATGACACCATTTTGAAATGTGGAGGGCATTACCCGGTAAAAATTGTGATTTTAACCCAGTCACTAGTAAGCCTATGAATCCTTTGAAATAACACAATGGGAATGACCCAGTCTTGGTTTGACTGTATTGAATGTTGTAACACAAATACAAAGCGCGTTGGGGTAGAGACTTCTGACTACATTGAACGAAGGGCAACACTTGACTTGTAAATTAAAATTATTTATATCGTGATAGTTTAGACAAATTGCCTCATTTACTATCTTCCTCTCATAGCTTATTCACGCATGAATCACATGATGTCGGTGTTTTAACATAAGAGACTTTGAAAAAAAACGAAAATTTATAGATAACAGTGGCTAAAGAAAGTCTGCTGAAGATGCGAGAATCAAACTGTTGATCAGAGTTGATGGTAATTAGATTAAGGCAGAGGTTGCTTGCGTTTACAGGTTTAGCAGGCCTTGCGACAAAATGAATTCATAAAACTATGAATGTGGTAATCCTTGACGCCTCTCGTCGCCTCCGACAGTCGCATAATTCGCATTAGAAAAAACTTTTCGTGGTTCCAAAATTTACCAGGTGCTTTCTATCATCCAAATTTAATAGCAGTAATTATGATTTCAAATGAAGTGGCGAGGAAAGGGACACTTCAGCATTAGTCTGAAATCAGGTTAGCCCACCCGAGGGCATGGAACATTAGCCGTTCTCTCACAAATTAAGTTCAGTTACGGGTGCACCTAAGGTTTGGAATACTGTCTTTTTCAAGTAAATTCTGCTGTGATGACGAGCTATCTAGCTATAACGGCCCCCTTTTTTATCAAAATACAGATTCTGATGTTTTCCAGTCGAATATAGTTTATAGTTTTACACAATGCAAATAATGAAAGAAAACAGTAGTACTTCTTCGAAACTCTCCAAGCTAAAACTCCTCAAATCTCAATAGAGATCCCCTAACTTGGCATCAAAACTTTGTCGATCTGTGCAATGACACTCTGATATTTCTGTCCGTGAGTAGATAGCGCCATTTTGAGATACTGATACCCTTGTTTTTCCCTACATCGAACTCGCTGCAAGAGCCTTTCCCTTCTTATCCTCTCAGTGGCACCGTCTTGAATATAGCCTCGCTCAACTTCGTCTATAATTTGATGGTGGTCAAGGAAAGGAAGCACATCCATCGTATTCACCTTCTGCAAAATCTGGTTGTCAAGGATTAAGAAAGATGCCATGTTGAAATACACTGCGTTTTGACCCAGTAAGTTCGCCATTTTAATTTGAAGTTGATCTAGCGCCGTTCCAGGAAAAAGTAAGACTTTTCTGGTTTACTGTATCTGTTAAAAAATGAAATAATATTAATTGAACTAGTTAATAAATTGGCATAAAATTACTGGAATTGGGAACAGTATGCATCAACATGAAAGCTATTTCTTCTAAAATTTGCCTTCAAATATATTGCTGGATATGGAATCCTTTCCTGTATTGTTACTGTGAAGGTTGATTGTTGGGTCTGGGCACGACCAATGCCCCACCTTTTTCTATCAAATCTATGGGGTTTCCATGGCAGGTCTTATAGAGTATCTAGTCAAATGCCCCTTAAAATTACTGCTCCTTCAAACAAATATTCTGCCCCTTTAAACAAGCTGGTCACAGACTCGCTTAGCCTACTGGTATGTGTGAAATTAGTCTCATTTTGTTTCAAAATTTTGACTATTTCTCCTGAAAGAGCAGGACAGCTAGCGGATACTGTAGACAAGTCACATTATAGTAAAAGAACATTTACACCTTCTTTCTAATAATGCACGAGATATAAGTTTATGTCAATGCAAGATATCACAACCTTATCATAAAATCTACTATACAACCAAATTAAAGAAGTTTGTCAGATTTATCGTCACAGAACGTTTCTAGGGTGCGCAAAGCGCGTGCATCCTCTTCTACTTGCTTTTAGAGGCCTTCCTTCAAGGATCCATCGTGTCCACGAAGGGGTCATATCGCAAAACCATGTACATCCGGGTCCTTGCAAGATGTAGGCATTAAAAGGAATTTTTAATTGTCCACAGATGGCAAATGCTCGTCAAAAAATTCCCTGATAGGCTTAAGAATGTTGTAGGTCACGTATTTACTGTATTAGCTTTACAGCTTATTCTTATTATCAGATTTAACTTGTCTCGTTTTCCTAGTCTACGGAAGTAAAAAGTTTTTGTTCAAGATTAAACTCCACATCACACTTTTGTATTAATGGCTGGGGTTTGATCAGAGGTATCATAAATTAGTTATCAACCTCTGAGTGAGCTAACAAAAAGGCGGTGTCATGTCTTATGATATCACTCTAAATGAAAGTAGAAATACAACTTCACTGGAATCTATACTGTTACCACGGTTATAACGCAGGGCTGAAGTCGAGTCCAACACGCTCGAGTCCAAGTCCATAAGTTCAAGTCCGAGTCCAAGTCCAAGTCCGAGGGGCTCGAGTCCAAGTCCAAGCTCAATATGCTACTACAAACTGACCTAACAAATTAGAAAAACCACATGCCAAACTGAATGAAATTATAGCAAAAAGGTGATCAAAATATGCTCTCTGCACAATCATTTCATATATCCTTGGCTATAGTCACGGGGTCATACAGCTAGGGCACCTTTGTCACAGCCTCATCTTACATACAGAATGGTTTCATCTCATCGTACCTCTTCATATTCATAAACATACACATGAGAAACAAGTATTCTGGATTTTTTTATTTTCCTGTGAAATCTTTAGTCAATAAGAGTAAAACAATAAGGCAAAATACTCGGTAAAATGAAATCAGAATCTAAGAATGTACTGGTTTTGATCAGATTTTACTCCTGATCATACTGTAATATGTACAATATATAAAATAAAATAAAATAAAATGAACTCAAATAAAATACAATAAAATAATAGAAAAAATAAAATAAAATAAAACTAGGGCAGCAGCGCTGCAGTCACTCCACCCATTTGATGTTATGGACTTTCCAGCTTTAAATTAATTTTAAACACAATTGTTGTTCAGATGTACACAAACTCATGTTAGGCTGCCCCGCATGTGTAACAATTTTGACATAGCATTTAAATTTTCAGCTGAACTATGTCAGAGATAAATCTTAGCTGAGTAGTTCTTCCCCCTATATAACACTACACATAGGGGAACAGGGATAGAAATCAGAAAGTAGACTTATAGTCCATAAATGTCACCTATTTGTGCAAGGCAATCACAGAGGAATATCCAGAGAAAGAAGCAGCGGCCAAATGTCACCCCCAACTCCCTTCCCTCCCCCACATGGAATTTTCCCATATCGAACTGCAGAGCAAAAACATAAAGAGTATTGAAGGAGTATGAAATGTAAACTACACATCATTTAAATAATTCTGCTAAGTTGTGCAGATATGGGCACCTTAAAACTGAAATTATTCCAAATTGTAATGTTGATTCTGTAAAAAAATGAAAAGAAATAGAATCAATCATAATGAAATATATAGCCTTTTGCTGAAAGATGTGAACGTTGCATGTATGCATACTAAACATAGGTGCCTGAATACATTATATTCGCTAATGCATAAGGCCCTCTGTACTGGACAGCCCGTGGGCAATTACTAATTCAAATGGTACAGTGGACTAGGTGAATAATTAGGCCTAGTACCTGCCTGACATAAACACTGCTTTCATGATATCCTAATTCATAGGCTTAACCCAGGCAACACAATGTAAACTGCAGCCACCTGTTCAAGAGGAACTTACTGTAATAGTCCCTTGTTGTGCTATTTGATTTAATCATGCATTTGCCAATCCATCTTATCTAACATGTTGCATGCCCCCCCCCCCAAAAAAAATCACAAAAATGTTTATAGTTATGTTTATAGTGTTGTATGCAAATGCATGCAATTGCTTCCTGATACCCTTCAGTACTACCTAGGCTATCGCAGGTCGTGAAGATGCTGATAAGGAACTGAGCAATCTTCCTAAAATTAAGATCGTTTCATGGTACAGCTACAGGTATCAGGATTCTCTTACTTTCTTACCTACAGTGCAGTAGGACTACTGTCATAATTACAGTAGGCCTACTGTAGGTTATAAGGAAAATAGAGCCCTAGTACATGTTGAGGGCTGATGCTTTTGGGTGGATTATGAAATTAAAAAAAAAAATAATGTGATGAAGAAAAAGGCTGGACTTGATGGACTCGACTTCAAGTCAAAGCCAAAGTCCGAGTCCAGAGAGCCCGAGTCCAAGTCCAAGTCCAGAGATCTCGAGTCCAAGGCCAAGTCCGAGTCCAAAAAAAGTGGAGTTAAGACCGGACTCGAGGTCAAGTCCGAACTCGAGTCCTCCAGCCCTGTTATAACGTAACATAATCCAAAACCAATTTAATGGACTACTGAGATACATAATTTGTCTCTATTCGTAAAAATTCCTTGTTAGCTCTGTGAAAAGAAATACTGTTGTTGCAGTACGGTTGTCGAAAGAAAAGAATTAATCGAAAGATCAGCAGTCGCTATCAGTGAAAATTCGATGAGAGCACGTACGGTGGTTGAAAACACTCACTTTATTGGTTTCAATTTACGGGGAAGAATTCAATGGTCTACTGTGTCGAAAGCTGTAGATAAATTTAGTCAAACCAACAGTTCCCATTTCCTAATGCCAGTGGTACAGTGCATATCATTTAACCCTAAGAAGAGCTGTTTCTGTACTAAAACCTGAACGGTAGGCAGATTGGATTTGGAAGGGAACAAGACAATTACTTTTTGCCTTATAAGCTGCAATTGATTAAGAACAGCTCTTTCAATAACAGTAGATACAAAAGGTCTGACACTGGTCTGTAGTTACTCAAGGCATTGACGTCTGGTTGGTTTTTTGTTAGAATTTGTATTACAACTGCTTTTTTGCGTGAACTAGGAAAACCGCCACTAGCAAGGGATCTATTAACAATTGAACACAAAAGAGGCATCCTCGTTGACCAACCATGTTGGTACAGAATCAAGACAGTAATGCTTATATGAGAGACCTAAGACTATTTTCACAACCTTGTGGAGAGTTCACAAAAGGCTGAAAAACCAAAATATTGGATGAAGTTCCATGATGATAGGACGCAGAATTAGATTGTAGCCTATAATGTTCGCACAGACATCTTAGTGCGGCAAATGGCGCCAGTTTCAGACGAGGGTAACCTTGCATAGTGACAGGATTCCAAGTGAGCGGGTGTGTTATATCAGGGAACTCCACCTGGACCAAGTGGTAGTTCCTTGTATGGTTATATCCACCATAGCTATCAGGCGGATGGTCTACCTCCACTTTTTTCTCCGTTGGCTTGAATACTAATTTCATTCGGTTGGTATGGGTTCCCAGCTCTTATATGAAAAGTCACAAGGCCTTCCCTGCAACTGTTTTCAAATTTGTGTTGCTGTTAATATTTGAACTATGAACGCTTCTGTGGAAGGGTGGTGGCTCCCGCTGGACGCTTAAAATACAATTCTGTTCAAGGAAAGGAATTCCTCCATTTTTGCTTAATGAATAACTTCAATCCATTTGCTTTAATAACACACATAGACTACATTATGAGCACGTTTTTAGAAACCTATGTGGTAGAGAAACATTTTCGGGGAGGATTGTCCTGAAAAGTCGTTCTTATACTGCCACGCTCTGCATTATTTCAACTATACTCATTTCTTGGTTTGAAACTGGTCTATCTGCTAGTTATCATCGAGACTAAATAGACTGCCAGTGGTAGAGTCTACACCTAAGGTAGCACATCACTAATTATTCCTCCTTTGATTTACACACTAATTTTGGTCCGTTTCGCGGCCCCTGGACCCTTGTAGAAGTTTTCAACGGACACAAGCTACCAATCATATGAAAGCTCACAAGTAGGCCTTTCACACTGATTTCAAATTTAAGTACCATGGAAGTTGTGATTTTGAGCTAGAAGGACTTGTTTAATAGAGTGGTGGTTCCTACTTTTTTATTTCATACAAAATGCCATTTTGTATCGCGGAAGGATATATTGCAAAAAAGTGCCGAATACCTTACTTTTGCAGAATAAGTACTTCAATTACTTTTCTACCACATTCACATCACAAATTGAACACATTACGTCAGCAACATGGTCTAAATTGTCCCCAAAAATGTTTTTCTAGGGGGTCAAATTCGTTGGGTAACATCCTCCCGGTAATTTCCCTTGAATTAATGGTATGCTAACCTGAGGCTTCCAGGAGGGAAAAAATGCGCTTGCAGGAGTGGAATAGTAATCAACCCTGACTACTTGCACGACAATACGGAGGAGACGTCTGTAAGATTGCGGCGGCAGTGGTGCAACAGGATTTCACTGAGGGGTGAGTCTGACAAACACTTGCAATACTGTGACGTTACCATCAGGGTCCGGTATTTACCCTATACTTTTTATCTAGTGCACGTTACTATAAGAGGGTTGGAGAGTTATTATCCTTTCTTCTCATGGACAAGTTACGGTGCGAAAAATAACAATAAGAAAAGGGAAAGGTTTTCTCACTGCATCCCCGTCTCCCTGTAGCCCCTTCTCACTCCCCATCCCGCAAAACAAAGCGATAAAATAGACAAACTTTGAGGTCGGCAGTGGTTCTCACTCATCCTGCCATCCGTTGTGCAATTTTAGCCTGGTTAATTAGATGTTTACTTGCTGTACAGTAATCGCGTGTTAAAGACCTGTTATCCATATTTACAATGTAATTAAGTGCATATCTGTATGAGTCATTAGCAAGCACATTTCTGGACTTTTGTCGCTAGGCCTTTCTTCATTTTGTTACAGTCTCTGTATTCTTCCATGACTGTAGTAGAATCAAATTGTAATGGGTTAGTTAGGTGTTAAAAGGTTGTTTGCTTTGGTAAAGCGGTGTTCTCCACAGGTCAAAATTTTGTCCATGCGCTTGTCTCTGTTCTGGCAGGTGACACTGATCGCCTTCGAGTGATCTATCGCAAATGCCATATTCGTGCACAGGGCCGTAGCTAGGGTCATATGTTTAAGGGGTGTGAAGGTCCCAAATTCCGACTGTCTGGATGTTTTTCCAACTGAGTGGCAGGGTGTAAAGTGCATATTTTTACGCGCCCTGCATTTTTTGTGTACATCAGTTGGGATCCTTCCTTTGTCATTATATAAAGGTGCCGTCCTGGGGAGAGGGTTCTTAGGCGAGGGGTGTCCCCTCCCCTATGAGAAATTTTTGTTTATTTGAGGTTGCTTAAATGCAAAATGGTGCTATCTTTGGGACAGTTTTTGAGCTGCTCATATATGGCTGGGAAATGTTCATAATTTAGTGACTAAGTTTTGGTTGGGTGAAAGATGGGTTGATGGTTTAGATGAGGTTTTACTGCTCAGTTTCTAACCAATTGGTTTAAGTCGGGCTGACCACGGCCTTTTTTCAGTTGTGGCTCACTGGCTTGTTTCCCTACTCCATTGCTTATGCTGAGCACCAAGCACAATGGTAGTAGGTTCCATTTTTAAAGTCTTTGGTATGCCCCGGCCGGATTCCAACCCCCAACCTTCCGGCTGCAAGTCGGATGCTCTAACCACTTGACCGTGCAGTCGGTTCCCGGTTAGTGAAAGAAGAGAGTAAGTTGTCTTAGAGAAAAATACGTTGTCAACAAACCTCCTGAAGACCCGCCCCTTTTTAATCTTCTTTTACTGTCTTCTATTCGGACTATTCTTTTTTTTTTTGCAAAAATACGTGCGTGGAGTCAACGTAAGCATTCTTGGACTATTACGAAAATTTTCCCTTCCTTCACTGTGCATTATAAAAGAGGATTTAAGGCTGGCAGATACTTGGAAGCTCTGGATCAATTATATAAAATAGGGCAAAGACATAATGCTTATTACCTGTCATCCAAATGATAATGATATAGAGTATGATGCCAAGCACTTTACATCTATCGCATTTTTTACTAATTCTGAACAAATATCCAGACGAATAGCTTCCAACAATGGGGAATAGGCAGGCGGTAGAGAATAGGTACAGGAAGGCGATATTAGACCACCCTGATAGGTATAGCAAAAGGAATGAAGGACTAAAAAGCGAATTTAAGAATGCTTTTTCGTCGTAAGTGTACTGACAATTCACCACCTATACCGATAATGGCTGCGCGCAAAGCGCTAGGTAATTTTTTTTTCTTTTTTTTTAAATGTATAACCGCAAATACGTACTACACTACACGAATTCGCACACCTTTACTCGATCGTCGGATCTCCAACAGTCGTGTAGTGTGCGTGAGTTTACACCTGCGACTAGCAGTATAAGACCAGTTTTAAGTCGCATCGCCTTTCACCCTCACCCTACCCCCTTTAGATATCTATACCCTTAAACGCCTTTTGGGATCATCAATTTTTAAAACTTTGAGAATTTTTTTCGGAAATCGATTGGGAGGGGGGCATGCGCCCCATTCCCCCGTGCCCGCGCTACTGCCCTGAATCACCCCCATATGACAATCGTTTGGGTCCTCCATCATATAAGAATTATGATCGGTCCATTCGCTGTTAGGAATGCATGCAAAATGTGTCTCAGTATAGTGCACTGGATTACCCGGTCGATGCAGTGCCAACGAGATAAATTTGTAGAGTACCTTCTTCATTACTGGCGGAAACAATTCACCTCGTCTGCGTCGATGCCTCGTGCAGTCTTTGAACCCCCTGGACATGGCTGTACGGGCCAGGGGCTGGGGCGGCTGCCTCCAGATGTCACAAACCTGACTAAATTGGGCAGATTTTTTGTCTCAGTCGGGCGGAAAATTGAACAGTTTAATTTTACACTTCCACTCTTAAGTCGGGGAAGAATCCTGCCCTCACTGAGAAAAACAGTCCCGTACGGTCATTCCCCTGGACCCCCACCGGGGCTCTTTGCCTGGGCCTCGCGCTCGTGGTGCACCTTCGATTCACTTGTGACACCCGTTCCTGTTACTTGGTTACAGCACTCCTCGATATCAGTCCGGGGAATCACGGTTGTGCCCTCACCTCCTAAATTCTGCACACGCCGCTGCCTAGATTATAAAAAAGGACAAACACGGAGGAATGTCATCTCAGTATAGGTTGTAGCGTCATTGATATGGCTATTAGCTCACACCAGGGTGACATAGAAAGTCACTGCCTTCACTAATCAAAACCACAGCTATGTTTGTTTCCCGAAAGGAGTGTCGCAGTTTTACGTGTGGAAGTCCGAAAAGGTGAAAACCTGGACCCCGTACTTGTTAACATGCTCTCGTTAAATTAAAAAAAAGCTCAACAGCGATAATTTTGTCAGCAGAAATAGTAGTGTGGCCAATAGCTAGAGTTGCGCAATGTTACACGTTAAAACACTTGGGTCAATTTGACCCAAAAGTGGGTCAGGAGTGACCGACCACAATTATTGTGTCAATAATGACCCCAGTGAGGTTTCATTTGATCCAAATCGGGTTAAATTGTGACCCAAAATGTTGGTAGTTCCCTCCTGAACCAGATGTTTCTAGAGAGTTGAATAACACGACCGGTTATGGCAAGCTAAATGCTCAATAATTCATGTTTATCGGCGATAAACTTGGATTATCGACCGATAAACATGGTTTATCGCCGATAAACTTGGATTAATTATCACTTATAAACCAGGTTTATCGGTCGATAAACCATGTTTATCGACCGATAAACATGGTTTCTCGGTGATAATCTAAGTTTATCGGCAATAATCTTGGATTATCGGCCGAAAACATGCTTTTCCAGCGAAAAACATGGATTATCGACCAAAAATCCATGTTTTTCGGTCGATAAACATGGTTTTTCGGTCGATAATCCATGTTTTTCCGAATTATTGAGCATTTAGCTTGCCATACATACTTATTGCTTGAAAAACCTTGTTTATCGTCGAAAATCCATGTTTTTCGACCAATAAACATGGTTTATCGGTGATAATCCAAGTTTATCGCCGATAAACCATGTTTATCGGTCGATAATCTAAGTTTATCACCGATAAACCATGTTTTTCGGCCGATAATCCAAGTTTATCGCCGATAAACATGGGTTATGGACGATAAACTTGGATTATCGACCGATAAATATGGTTTATCGGCGATAAACTTGGATTATCACCGTTAAACATAGATTTTCAATTGAAAAACCTGGTTTATCAGTGATAATCCAAGTTTATCGCCGATAAACCATGTTTATCGGTCGATAATCCAAGTTTATCGCCGATAAACATGGTTTATCGGCGATAAACTTGGATTATCACCGTTACGCATAGATTTTCAATTGAAAATCCATATTTATCGGAGATAATCCATGTTCATCGGCGAAAAACCATGTTTATCGGTCGATAATCCATGTTTATCGGTCGATAATACAAGTTCATTGTTCATCAACCATGTTTATCGGCGATAAACTTGGTTTATCGGCGATAAACTTGGATTATCGGCCAAAAAACATGGTTTTTCAGCGAAAAACATGGATTATCGACCGAAAATCCAAGTTTTTCGGTCGATAAACCATGTTTTTCGGTCGATAAACATGTTTTTTGGTCGATTATCCATGTTTTTCGAATTATTGAGCATTTAGCTTGCCATAACCGGTAGGCCAGGTAGCTCCCCGATCACGGATTTGAGTGTTTGTGAACAGATGAAGTCCCAGATCGAACTAGAAATATACATAGCTGCCAAGTTAATCTTTTGACAATTTTGAATCTTGT
>WURT03087027.1:0-12850 GCA_009936505.3 Holothuria glaberrima | reverse complement strand
AATACTGGTTCATTCAGTAGTTTGCTCAGTTTCATTACATTCAGCAAGGAACCACAGTGCCCATTGGGCTCTTGTTTGTGGATGTCAAAGGGCATTTGAGGTCACCAGAGATTAAACTGAAAATCTTGAAAATGGCTTGCAAAAACCATATCTCAAAATAGCAATGACACGTGAAGTCACCAGAGGTTTAGTTATGAAAAGTTGTAAAAATGATGCAGTCAAGAAGTATAAATTTGAAGGATGAACCCGAGTGCAACAAAGCACCCCCTTTTGGCAAGGAATCACTAAGCCTTTGGGCTTTCTGGTTGTTGAGAAATTTATCAAGCTAATTTGGTTGACATTCTGTTGGTACACATAGTAAGAAACCAAATTTAGGAATGTTTGTTTTGGGTAGATAATGAACTTGATCAATTAGATTCTGCAGCAAAACTTTCTATAGGAGTAATGTGCAACTTAATGTTATTTCTGTATCTTTGTGGAAGTGCCTTAAAGCTGCCAAACTATTAAAACACTGTAAGGCAACTTTGCAGTAGGGTACATCATGTTGGTTAAACATGGGTACACCCAATCGCTGAAAGAATGAAAGCTCCCTATGTACAGTGAGTTGTGAACGAATGACCATACAGTGTCCTAATTATGTAGGGCTAGTTCAGTAGATACATGACATTCGATAGTTGTACATGTTTGCGGAACAAGTGAATGTATCCAATGCACACCACTATGGTGTCTATTGAATCTAAATTATAAGTTAAGGATTATCACATCCCAGGAAAAGAATATTCTTTATGTTGAAATGAATAATACCATAAGATAAGTGAGTGATATTGTTTTCTGTATAATTACACATTGTCCTACTGAAACACACATCCTAGGACTTCAAAAGTTCCACACCATATTAATCTGCATTATTCAGATGTTCTAACAGTAAAATACCTTTTTGTTTCCTTTTTATAACAATCAATCCACTACTTCAACTGTGACTACTTCTTTGTGATCTACATTTAATTGAAGTTCCAAGTCAACTGGGACAAAGAAACTATCATGTGACCCTTAACGTAACAAAATGCTGGAAGGTATGCTGCCACAAACATAAAAAAGTGGGATAACTTTCATGCTTTTATCATTTAGTTAGTTAGATGAAGTTTTACGGCCCAGTTTCTAACCAATTGGTTCAAGTCGAGCCGGCCACGGCCTTTTTTCCAGTTGTGGCTCACTGGCTTGTTTTCCCTACTTCATTGCCTATGCTGAGCACCAAGCACAATGGCAATAGGTTCCATTTTTGATTCCTTGCCGAAGGCAGGCAAGGAATGTATGTGGAGGTGATGTCATGTTTGTGTGTGTATATGACACTTAGCTTGTAAACACGATATCTCAAGATAGCAATGACCGGCACTTTTCAGATTTGGTGTATAGATTTGTCATGTTGAGACCCTATTGTTTTTGGTGGAGGTCAAAGGTCATTAGAGGTCACCAGAGGTCAAAAGCCGAAAACCTTGTAAACACGATATCTCGAGATAAGAATGACCGGCACTTTTCATATTTGGTATATAGATTTGGTATGTTGAGAGGGAGAACCCTTTTATTTTTGGTGGAGGTGAAAGGTCATTTGAGGTCACTGCAGGTTAAACTGCAAAAACCTTCTAAATGGCTTGTAAACACAATATCTCAAGGTATAGCAATGACTGACACTTTTCATGTTTGGTATATAGATTTTTTATGTTGAGAGGGAGAACCGTATTGCTTTTGGTGGAGGTCAAAGGTCATCTGGGGTCATGGGGAGTCAAACACTGTAAACCTTGTTAACAAGTAATTTTGAGGTAGGAAGCTTGGATAGATTTCATAATTGGTATGTACATGCCTTAAGGTGAGAAAAACCATGTTGTCTTTGATTGAGGTCAAAGGTCATCTGGGGTCAAAGTGTGAGAACCTTCTTAACACAATTTTTTAATATATCAAGCTTGGATAGATTTCATACGTGGTACATGGATGCTTTATGGTTGGAGGAAGAGCCTTTTTGTTTTGTGGAGGTCAAAGGTCATCTGGGTCATTAGAGGTTGAAAAGTAAATCTTCCCAAGAATTCCTAAGAAAGTCTTAACATTTCCAATGGCAAGGAAACACTTAGCCTTTGGGCTTTTTGGTTTGTTGATATTTGGACAGTTTCAAATTGTTCCCATCAAGTTAGGGTGACCAATTATAAAGTTGAAAGATATTTTTTAATTGAGTTGTGATATGGCTTTGATCTGTACATCATAAATCCAGATGTACCTTTATCTTTGTACAATTGTAATGTTAAGAAGAGGAAGATTGTTTCCCCCTATCTCCACTACAAAGGAGAGGTGGCAGAATGCACCCTGTTCTTCAGGAAAAAATATATTTTTGGCTGTTTGAGCCCACAGCACTACTTCTAATGATTTTCAAATAAGAATAACATAGCAGTGAGTGTTGCAGTGTGGCCCCTAGCACTTGGCATTCAAAGGTCATCTGAAGTCAGCAGCAACATTCACTTATAGCGTGAACTGCCACAGGGGAACCACCTTTATCTTTGTATTATGCTGTGACCGAGTGTAATAGGAATAAATGGTTGCTCGAAGTGGGTTTGTTAATGTTTAGGCTATTCTAAATATCCAAACAAGAGTTACTATATTGTAGTCACCAAAACCTCAATGAAGTTTTGGATATTTCTTTATAAGCAATGTTTTCCAGAATAATTTCTTTGTGCCATTTATACTTCATGTTTCTAGAACTTTCAAGAATTCTACAACCTGACTGCAGATAGTCACCAGATGATAAATATTGCATCCCAGTTACAACCAGGCTTTTTGGCAGAACTCAATGACAGGCTAATAACCCTCAGCGTGTGTCAAGGTGCAGAGTGCAGGAAGGTTCAGCCAATGCATAAAATAAGGAAACTATGAGGAACACAACACACATCAGCACTTCATTTTAAATAAACTCACGCCACAACTTTTTTCATTCAGCTTTTAAGTACTGAGTGACAAAGTAACCAAATGTCGACATTAAGTATGTGAATAGGCTGATAGAACTACAGACCTACAGCTTTACCAGGGCAATACTCTACCTGAACACTTTCCTTCTTATACTCAAAAGACAAAAGTACTTTCCATTGTATGTAATTAGTTACTGTCAATCAATGTCATATTTTCCTCGTTCCTCATATGAAATGTCTATACAAACATCCTGGAGATATTAAAATTCATACTTGATGGATATCTTGGCCACAAGCTGGGACTGTTTGCTATAAGGGCCTTCCCTACCATCAATATACTCAATGTATGCACCATAACATTGCTTGAAATCAAATATTTAAGTAATGTGTGCAACCAGGGAGTTGCAACTCACCCGTGCAACTAGCACAGACAATGTATCATATTCTTTGCTGGGCAAGAACTTCATCTGTTCAGTTGTAATTACTTCAGTGATGCACCACAGGCATCATACACTAAGAATAAATTGATTCTGTACACCTTCAGACTTTGTATTCACCATGAGATATTGAGGAACAGCTGAGAACGATGCTGTACAACTTCCTGTCTTGATATGATATTATGTGATGTCATATGTGGTGTGGTATGTTTTTGTATGGTGTGGTGTGGGGTATGATATATATGATATGATATATGATATGGTATATGATATATGGTATGGTATGAGATATGATAAGATGATATAATACATGGTACAGTATGGTACAATGTTTCATGTCTGTATCAGTAGCAAAAGATGTAATTATAAATAGAAAGAATAGGCACTGTCAGGATTCAATTTGAATACAAATTTTTAAAAAATTATCAAGTCTCCTTTCAAAAGAAGCATCATCATGGCACACATCCCTTCAATTCATATCAAGCTTACTTTGAATGATCCTACAAGATTTTTGTATATAACAATCATCTGTGGATGAGATTCTCAGTGTTGTCACTGGCAAAATACTTTCTTAAACGTGTGTTGAAGCTTGTTTTGGTTACCTGCATATAATTCTGCAAAAAGTTATATCCTCTTAGTGACATTTGAGTCCCAAACTTTTTTTTGGGGGGGGGGGTAGTTTAACATATGCATTTCTTTGTGTAAGAAGGAGAGGGTCATAAAGGCATTGATACTTAGGGCCACTCATGTGATCAGTTTTAAGTTTGATGCACAGCCATGAAATTGTGAGATTTTGAACCTCATCAGTTCTAGAGGTAAGAAAATATGGAAACTGAAATCAGTTGTGTGCACTTTTATTTTGTCATATCGAATAAGCAAACAGCAAGATGATTTTAATATTAAAGTGATTGATTTCAGTGGGGAAGTTGCTATGTATCTGACATTGTTGTCTTTCATGGATGTGTAAATATTTTAAAGTGCCTTATAATAGGCGGCATCTCACCATCATGCTAATGATTGATTGTGATAACATATCCCTGTTTTTGGTATCATACACGTCTCTTTAGTAGACCATATCTTGGGGTGTGCATTAACAGGTATGGAAACATGCAACTCAACCAGAAATTTCACTGCACAACGATAAGTCAAAATATTTTACCTATTGGATTTATTTTTTATATTTTACCACTCTAAAGAAACAAGTTGTTTGATCATTTCTGAGAGTGTTGCATATTGTTAGTATTTTTTTTGTGGACCCAGCCTGTTTATTATTTGTCAGCTGGTGAGATTTCTGGGGTGAGATGTTTGACATTTGTAGCTTTAGATAGTGACAATTTTCTTCTAGAGGACAAGAGAAGCCTATGCAGTTGTAATGGCATGTGCATATATAACTACAACTTTATTACTCTACAAAAGGAAATTCAAGTACTTACACCAACAGCAGTAAAAAAAGTAACAAAATCAACTTAAAAAGAACAAATAATAAACATGTTTATATGTACAAATATGTCAAAAAATACAGTCAACTGTAAAAGTATCCAAAGTAATGAAGTAAATTATCATTTAAAAGCATCATTGCACTCGGGATGAATGAATTGTGGTGCCTATCAGTTTTGAAACGTAGAAGTCTCGTTTTTGATTCCTTGACGTAGTCAGGAATCTATGCAATGGTGATGTTGTGTGTGTGTGTGTATGTATGTATGTATTTATGTATGTATGTGTGTATGTATGTGTGTATGTGTGTATGCGTGTATGTATGTATGTATGTGTTTATGTATATGTGATGATGGCTCAAGAATGGTAAACTCAATGGGTCTCATATTTTACATGTAGATACCCCTTATTGAGTAGATGATCCCTATTGTTTTTGGTAAAGGTCAAAGGTCATTTGGGGTCACCAGAGGTCAAATGGTAAACACCTTGGAAAATGCTTCTCAAGTTGTGTAACTTCAAGGAATCTCATACTTGGCATGTGCATTGCCCATGTTGGGAAGATGATCCCTATTATCTTTGGTTGAGGTCAAAGGTCATTTGGGGTCACCAGAGGTCAAAAGGTCAAAATCTTGTAAACAATATCTCAAGAAGGACAAGTGTGAGGGATCTCATACTTAGCATGTGGATTGCCCATATTGAGTAGATGATCTCTTAATTTTGGCTTAGGACAAAGCTCATTTGGGGTCAGCAGAGGTCAAAAGGTCAAAATCTTGTAAACTATATCTAAAGAAGCATAAATGTGAGGGATCTCATACTTAGCATGTGGATTGCCAATAATTAGCAAATGATCCTTATTATTTTTAGTCGAGGTCAAAGGTCATTTGAGGTCACCACATGTCAAAAGGTTGACATCTTGCAAACATGACATCTCAAGAAGGATAGCTGTGAAGGATCCCATACTTACTGTTTGGATTGCCCATATAGAGTAGATGATCCCTATCATTTTTTTTATGGAGGTCAAAGGTCATTTGGGGTCAGCAGAGGTCAAAAGGTCAAAATCTTGTAAACTATATCTGAAGAAGCATAACTGTGAGGGATCTCATACTTAGCAAGTGGATTGCCAATAATTAGCAAATGATCCTTATTATTTTTAGTCGAGATCAAAGGTCATTTGAGGTCACCACATGTCAAAAGGTTGACATCTTGCAAACATGACATCTCAAGAAGGATAGCTGTGAAGGATCCCATACTTACTGTTTGGATTGCCCATATAGAGTAGATGATCCCTATCATTTTTTTGTGGAGGTCAAAGGTCATTTGGGGTCAGCAGAGGTCAAAAGGTCAAAATCTTGTAAACACCATATATTTCAAGAAGCATAACTGGGAGGGATCTCATACTTAGCATGTAGATTGCCAATATAGAGTAGATGATCCTTATTGTTTTTGTGGAGGTCAAAGGTAATTTGGGGTCACCAGAGGTCAAAAGGTCAAAACCGCATTAACATGATATCTCAAGTAGGATTGCTGTGAGGGACCTCATGCTTGTCATGTGGATGATTCATGTTTGTTACAATATATACATATGTCAAGTCAAGGAATCACTAAGCCTTTTGGCTTTCTGGTTCATGAAACACATGAAACAGAAGGTTGCTGGAGTCATCCCATATAGATTCTAGCTTAGACTGTAAGAGGCACCGGTAGATAGATTTGATGGATGGCTGAGACTCCTCAATTACTTTATCTGCTCTTTTTATAATGCTTTCAATGCGACTCAAGTCTGTTTTACTGACATTACCACCCCAACAAATATCACAGAGTACCTCAAAACTCTACTAAATGTACAATTATAAAAAATACCTAAAATCTCAGAACTAACATTAAAATTTGACATTTAGTGGAGACAGTATAACATGGAGTTAAACTTTTTAACCAAAGGATAATCAAAGGAACCTAATTCTGAAGTAGTGGACTAATTTGATTATGTTGCGTACATTTGTCGGATAGAGAAACCCTAATACTGTACTTCTTGTCCCCACTCACCAGAGTTAAAAACTGAAGTCTTGGTACATGCAACAGCTCAAGTTGGGATGCATGAATACTTTTCTGGTATGTGGCAGCACTGGTATGTGGATGTCTTATATTGAGTAGAAGAACCTGATTAGTTTTGGTAATGGTCTAATATCATCTGCAATCACCATAACTCAGTTAATATATTTGTAAAGTATCTGTAGATATAAAACATTGATACTTGTCATTCTTGGAACCGGCACATGGATGCATTGTAGTTTGTGAAAGTAAAAGAGCCATTTTGTTTGTGGAGGTTAAAGATCATTTTTGGTTACCAAAGGGTGAATGCAGAAGATCATATAGTTACAGAAAGCATAGATACTTTAATACTCATCCTGGGGATATGTTAAACATAGAATAAAAGCCTTGTTGCTTTTGATCAGTTCGGGGGAGGTAAAAGATCCTCTCAAACTCACCAAAGATCATGCTCTGAGAAAACTTTTTAACATGGAATTTCAAGTCACAAATCATGAATTCTCCTAACACTTGGTGCCTGGATATATATCCCATTCAGTAGAATGCTGTTGATTTTGATGTTGTTTCTCCACAGTAGCACGGCCATTTTTTTGCTATGCCATTATAATTGCAAGTCTGATAAGTTGTTCATGGCATGGATGAAAGTCATTTTGGGGGAAAGCAGTTTAGTGTAATTACAGTCATTTCCACCTCCATTACTGAAGGGGTTTAAGAAGGGAACTGTCACTTCTAAAACAAGCTTAGCAGGACATATCTACATATTCTAAGCTATGAATGTTGAATTATTCTGTAAACCTCTTCTCTTCAGATCACAGATTTTATGTTAAGCTTATTTAATTCATGCTGAGGGGGTAATATAGAGATTGTATTGAATAGTCAATATCTGATGGATATTAGGCTATTTTTGGTTTCGATGATAAGAGAAACCTATGTAGTCATGATGGCGTGTGTGTAGGTGTGTGTATGTGTGGACCAAACATTTCATACAAGGTGAGGACCTTTTTCTATTCAAGATGAGGTCCTCAGGGGTCTGAACAATAGATTTCACATGTCCTCAGGTGTGTGAAAAATAGTCTATTGTTAAGGTTAGGGTTAAGGAAGCAAACACAAAGGAAAGAACAATGATGTCCTCTGCTTGATAAAAACTTATGTGTGTGTTTGTGACACTGCTCGTTAACACGATATCTCAAGAAGGGACACTCTGACAGTTCTCAAACTTGGTACATAGATGCCCCATATTGAGAGGAAGAACCCTATTGTTTTGGTGGGGGTCAAGGGTCAAACTCTGAAAACCTTGTTAACACAATAAATCAAGTTAGGAAGCTTGGATTGATTTCATACTAAGTATGTAGATGCGTTATTGTTAGAGGAAGAACCCTATCGTTTTTGGCTGAGGTCAGAGGTCATCTGGGGTCAAACTCAGGAAAACTTGTTAACACGATATCTCAAGTTAGGAAGCTTGGATTGGTTTCATACTTTGTATGTAGATGCGTTATGGTGAGAGGAAGAACCCTATTGTTTTTGGCGGGGGTCAAAGGTTAGGGTTACCAGACGTCCGGTTTTACCTGGACATGTCCTCTTTTTACTGGTTCCCGCTGGCGACTAGGCGGATTTATAAAATTGCTCACCATGTCTGGATTTCATGTATTTCTCACATGATTTGATGTAGATACCCCTTGTTGTGTAGATGATTACTTTTGTTTTTGGTGAAGGTCAAAGGTCATTTGGGGTCAACAGAGGTCAAATGGTAAACACCTTGGAAAATGCTTGTAAACACATTATCTCAAGTTGTGTAATTTCAAGGAATCTCATACTTGTACATGTGTACATGGCCCATGTTGGGAAGATAATCCCTATTGTTTTTGGTGGAGGTCAAAGGTCATTTGGGGTCACCAGGGGTCAATGGTCAAAATCTTGTAAACACTATATCTCAAGAAGGATAACTATGAGGGATCTCATACTAAGCATGTGGATTGCCCATATTGAGTAGATGATCCTTATAATTTCTGGAGGTGGTCAAAGGTCATTTGGGGTCAGCAGAGGTCAAAAGCTCAAAATTTTGTAAACACTATATCTCAAGTAGGATTGCTGTTAGGGATCTCATACTTGACATGTGGATTGCCCATATTGAGTAGATGATCCCTATTGCTTTTGGTTAAGGTCAAAGGTCATTTGTGGTCACCAGAGGTCAAAAGGTCAAAATCTTGTAAACACTATATCTCAGAAGGATAGCTGTGAGGGATCTCATACTTAGCATGTGGATTGCCAGTATTGAGCAGATGATCCTTATTGTTTTTTGTGGAGGTCAAAGGTCATTTGAGGTCACCAGAGGTCAAAAGGTCAAAATCTTGCTAACAATATCTCCAGAAGGATAACTGTGAGGGATCTCATACTTAGCATGTGGATTGCCCATATTGAGTAGATGACCCTTCTTGTTTTTGTGGAGGTCAAAGGTCACTTGAGGTCACCAGAGGTGAAAAGGTTGACATCTTGCAAACATGCTATCTCAGAAGGATAGCTGTGAGAAATCCGATACTTACTGTGTGGTTTGCCCATATAGAGTAGATGATCCCTATCATTTTTTGTGGAGGTCAAAGATCATTTGGAGTCACCAGAGGTCAAAATCTTGTAAACACTATATCTCAAGAAGCACAGCTGGGAGGGATCTCTTACTTAGCATGTGTATCGCCAACATTGAGTAGAAGATCCCTTTTATTTTTTGTGGAGGTCAAAGGTCATTTGAGGTCACCAGAGGTCAAAGGTCATTTGAGGTCACCAGAGGTCAAAAGTTCAAAACCTCATTTACATGATATCTCAAGTAGGATTGCTGTGAGAGATCTCATGCTTGTCATGTGGATGGTTTATGTTTGTTACAGTATATACATATGATAGATATGTCAAGTCTAGGAATCACTAAGCCTTTTGGCTTTCTGGTTCTTCTGAGTAACTTGATCTCTTACTTTCACAGCCCTATGAGCCAATTGGCTTTCTGACCCTCAAAACGTTAATTTCAAATTCTGGGCAACTTATCTCTTCTTCAGTCATCATATTGTATACAGCACACCATAAAATTCACGAGAGCCGTTTTTGGTTTTGATGATAAGAGAAACCTATGCATTCATGATGGCGCGTGAAAGTGTGTGCGTGTGTGTATTGTATGTTTGTGTTTGTGACACTTTGCTTGTTAACACGATATCTCTAAAAGGGAAAGTCTGGCAGTTCTTAAACTTGGTACATAGATGCCCCATATTGAGAGGAAGATTCCTATTGTTTTTGGTGGGGTCAAAGGTCATCTGGGGTCACCAGGGGTTAAAATCTGAAAACCTTGTTAACACGATATCTCGAGTTAGGGGGCTTGGATTTATTTTATACTTAGTATGTAGATGCGTTATGGTAAGAGGAAGAACCGTATTGTTTTTGATGGGAGGGCAAAGGTCATCTGGGGTCACCAGGGGTAAAAATCCTGAAACCTTGTTAACATGATATCTTGAGTTAGGAAGCTTGGATTGATTTCATACTAAGTATGTAGATGCGTTATGGTTAGAGGAAGAACCCTGTTGTTTTTTGCAGGGGTCAAAATTCATCTGGGATCACTAGGGGTCAAACTCCGAAACCTTCTTAACACGATATCTCAAGTTACGAAGATTGGATTGATTTCATACTTTGTAGATGGGTTATGGTGAGAGGAAGAACCCTATTGTTTTTGGTGGGGTTCAAAGGCCCCCCTCCAAACTCTGAAAGCCTTAATAACGTGATATCTCGAGTTAGGAAGCTTGGACTGATTTCATACTTTGTAGATGGGTTATGGTAAGAGGAAGAACTATTGTTTTGATGGGGGTCAAAGGTCTTCTGGGGTCACCAGGGGTCAAAATCTGAAAACCTTGTTAACATGATATCTTGAGTAAGGAAGCTTGTATTGATTTCATACGTAGTATGTAAATGTGTTATGGTAAGAGGAAGAACCCTATTGTTTTCGGTGGGGGTCAAAGATCATCTGGGGTCACCAGGGGTCAAACTCTGAAAACCTTGTTAACATGATATCTCAAGTTAGGAAGCTTGAATTGATTTCATACTTACTATGTAGATGCGTTATGATGAGAGAAAGAACACTATTGTTTTTGATGGGGTCAAAGGTCATCTGGGGTCACCAGGAGTCAAAGTCCGAAACCTTGTTAACACAATCACTCAAGGTACAAAGCTTGGATTGATATCATACTTAGTATGTAGATGACTTATGGTGAGAGGAAAAACCCTATTGTTTTTGGCGGGGAACAAAGGTCATCCAGGTTCACCAGAGGTCAAACTCTGAAAACCTTGTTAACACGATATCTGAAGGTACGAAGCCTGGATTGATTTCATACTTAGTATGTAGATGCATAATGGTGAGAGGAATAATCCTATTGTTTTCGGTGGGGTCAAAGGTCATCTGGGGTTACCAGGGGTCAAAATCCAAAAACATTGTTAACACGATATCTCAAGGTACGAAGCTTGGATTGATTTCATACTAAATATGTAGATGCATTATAGTAAGAGGAAGAACCCTATTGTTTCTGTCGGGGGTCAAAGGTCATCTGGGGTCACCAGGGGTCAAACTCCGAAAACCAAGTTAAAACGATATCTCAAGTAAGGAAGCTTGAATTGATTTCATACTTAGTGTGTAAGTAAGTGGGTAAGAGAGAACCCTCACAGGTTTTGGTGGAGGTCTAAGGTCATTTGGGGTGGATGGGGTCAAACTCTGAGGACCTTGTTAACACCATATCTTGATGTAAGAAGCTTGTGTTTATTTTTCAGTATTCAGATGCTATAGTGAGACAAAGCACCTGTTAGTTTTGGTGGATGTCAAAGGTCACCAGGGGTCAAACTCTGAAAACCAAGACTTTGCAGGTCAAAAAGCAAAAATTGTCATGAATTTACATGATCGTTATCTGGAGACTGCAAAGGTCAAAACGCAAAATTTCCCAAGAATTCCTAAGATCAAATATGAATACAAAACTGTTTTTTCCAACACCTTAAGATAGCATTTTACCAGTGACTGAAAGAAATGAGGTAACATGCCATTATTGGGAATAAAACATATATGCATCATCGAAAGAATGCATTTTTGCATTCTGGTTTGTTGTTTGTTGACAGTATATTGCTGCTTCATAGCTTGTACTTATATCTTACTCCTTATAAGATTAACGTTTTGAGGGTCAGGAAGCCAATTGGCTCATCAAGAACCCTATACCAGAGTGAGCGTGGATGAACACCAGTGAAATTTGCCTTCACTTTTTGACTAGTGCTCAGAGGTTAACGAGGCAAGCGTGCACTAATCGCATCCAGAGCTGCTCCCGGAACTTTAACGTCCCCATTAGAGGGATGTAAGTGTATCCCCAGTCTTTAGCCACTTTCCCAAAGGCCGGGAGGGGTGAAGGATCCTTGCTCTGCGCCACTGATCAGCCGAACAAAGCTCACAACTTTCTGAATCGGACTATCAGATAGCCATTGAAAATCCACCAGTTTAAACCCCAACATCACTTTGAATAGCTATGATGAACAAGGAAATTTAATCCCCCAAAAATTTCCAAGCTTTTCGACCTGGGATTGATCCGGGACCTCTACTATGCAAGGCAGTACGGTCAGCCACAAGCCATCTCTGCCCACGTTTGCTTGAAAGCATCAGCTAAATCTTAAACATTTCCTCACATTAAGCTTGGTTCATACTTGGTCGCCGTACACTCGGCGAGTGTGGTCGGCGAACAGTTTGCCACTCATTCATACTCGTTTTGCTCGGGCTTATCGCCTACCTCAAACGGACATTTTCTGCACCCGTATAATCCGCGTTTCAAGTCATACTTTGCGGCCTAGACGCGTACGACCGTTTTTCACACATAATGGATCAGATGAGGATTTTTCTACCTTACGTTGGAAGATTCGCGGGGGGGGGGGGGCGGAAAACGACAAGGCGGGGGTACGTAATGCCACTTAATATTTCCGGGCCGTGCACGG
>WURT03087016.1:0-12850 GCA_009936505.3 Holothuria glaberrima | reverse complement strand
TTAAAATTTTGGTCATAAGTCAGTGAGGTCATTTAAAGTCATGTGATGCTTGTACTAATAAACACTAAAGTCAAGGGTCTCTGGTTGCAGGTTTGAGCTTCAGCACCATTGGTGCTATAGTCTTTCTTTTATGATTGCATTGAACAGTTGATTTGATTTTCAACTTGATTCACATGTTCCTCCTTGCTAACAGTGCATTTAGTTTATTGAAAGTTGAATGGTTATGAATGGCTAAGATGTGACTTGTGTTTTACTTAAAGTTACAGTTTTACAGTGTTTCTCTGAAATTTGTACTTACTTAAAGGGAATAAATAAATTTGGTTAATGATAAATATTAGCAATGGGTTGATTGGAGGTAGATGTGTTGTATGAGTACTGTTTTATGAGTACAATTGGGCCAGGTTTGCTAGATTGAAGCTTACTAGACCGAAGATCTTAACTCAAAACTTTAACCTAACCCTAACCCGTGTTTTCACCGGGCACCCACCCGATGTTTTACTACCCGGTTCCAAATTTATTACTCGACTCCTAAAAAAATGTGTGAAAGAAAGAAATCATTCCTTCTTTATCATTGCGCACATAATTTTTTCCTATGTAGGCTATTTACTTATTTTGTTAATTAGTAAAATGAGATTCTGAGTGAGATAACAAAAGGAAATTGATGATCTGAATTGTTCTTCCAATCTTTATCTTGCAATTGAATTATATTGTCTCGGAACTCTAACTTGTTTTTAAATTATAACCGACCTCCGCGCACGTAACGATACATACCAACTGATCACAGAGCCGTTTATATATCCAACCGATGCAATGAGCAAGTGTAAACCTTGCATTGACTTAACTTTGTGTTAATTGCCAACACTGCTGCCTGTACAAAGCCAGTTGCACTGTATAACATTTTGTGCCACCGTTGTAGTGACATTACTGTACCCTGCACTGTACTATTTGAAGGGGCAAAGTCCATGAGGTCTTTGACCAATCAGAGAGCTGATTTTCTCAATTTTAGAAGAACTGTTGTATGAACCAACATTCGGAACGTAACGAATCCAAGCCCACAGTACATGAATGATGGCTTATGCGTTATGCTGCACACGGTTATGTAAGCTAGAAATCTGCTTGCGTAGTAGTGAAATTAAGCTGTACCAGTCAATTGTAACCTGGATTAGAGACTTTTGGGACTGTTTTGGCAGTAATTTTACCCGGGTACCTGACGGGTATGAGGCTGCAGTTACCTGGTTCTGATTTTAGGAACCGGTGAAAACACTTCCTAAACATAATCCTTACCCAATCCTTTATCCTTCCCGAGGATAATCCTAAACCTTATTCTGTTTCTAAACAGAATCTTATCCTACTTTAAACCTGAAGTAGATTTTTGTCCAAGGGGATCTTCATTCTAGTGAACCTTACAATCTAGTGAACCTTTGGTTTAGTAGGTGTCCCCTGTACACTCAAGTCCAGTGTCTCTAGTTGTGTATACAAGGAAGAGAGTGTCTTTGGTGGGGAGAATGAGTACAAAATATCACATTAAAAATAAATGCATAAGTTTCAAAATGGGTGATTATGAGGACGTATACAAATTCAGTGCCAGTAGAGAACAAACAAATTTGCCATGAATATATGCGCACTGTAGATTTGATTGGAGCCATACAAGTGGTCCATTACTGTGGCGTCTAAGAATCATTTGCAGTGGCTCACGAAATTAAGTTTGTACCCTTACCTGATGTGAAGGAATAAGTTAAGTGTTCTTAGAATCAAAGTTTGTATCAAAAAATTTCACAGGCCATTTGTGTGCTGAGAAAGTGTGTGGTTAAGTTCATTACATTATATTCTTGTAATTTTAGGTTCAAAGCAAAAAGGCAGTCATCCCTATAAGCATAAGTGTTCTAAACCTAGAATGATTTATTTCAATCATATAACAATTTTTTGTGGGAAATATGTAAATAAAAATCATTGGTTTTGCTATAATATGCAGTATTTGTACTGTGAATCATGGGTGCTCTCTAACAGATGTAAATCCACCTTGTACTCAGGGTAGAATGGAGCAGTAATACATTGCTGTATTCTCTTCTGTCCTGTACAGTCCAATTCCCTTTTCAAATTAAGAAATGTTCATATATTCACTTTCACTTTGCAGGCTAGAGTTAATCTACCTAGTTTATTGTAACTTGTTGCTGTGGCATGCAGGGCCTGTTCTCTCACTGCATTAGTGGTAAAAGGGCTAGTATCTCTGTTATGATGGAACAGTTTGTAATAACAAGTTGGTATATATCACAAGGCATTACAGCTCACATAAATGTTGATTGGCTATCCTTTTATTTAAGTGAAGAATGTAATAAAATTTCATATTCAATAAAAACTCATTTAGCTACTCGAAGTCTTCAAGGGGAGTTTAGTAGTCTTGCATTACAATTTTATGCTTTTCTTGTTTTAAAGATCTTTTATGGGAATTTTGATAGAGACACTGTTGTCAAGAATACCTTTGCTACAATATACACAGATGCCATTAAGCTTGAACCTACCAAGTGGCACAACAACATAGCAATGCGTTGGGAAGTAATCGGAGAGTACCGTAAGTTTGTTTGTGCAATTTGCATCTAAATACCTCCTTGAGCTTATGTCCCATCTGTGGGACTCCACATACAGTCCAACTTCCAATGTAATGCACAGTTAAAAAGTTGATCATTAAAATTGCTAGAAAAAGGACAGTGCCCTAGTGTCCTCTCACTACAATCCTTGTGAACGGTGAAATGGATTTCCAAAATGGTTTTCATGTCCAACCATGTGTACTGTGTGTCAACTTTTATGAAAGGGGAATTGTTTATTGAATTAAACATTGATTAGACTTTACTTTTACTTTGCAGTATTGTATACTGAATTGTGAAATTGTAATATTCTAGTCATAATTTTACATTTACATTGGAGTATTTTAATGATTCTTTGTTAGAATATATCTGCCAAAGATTCTGGCTTATAAGGTACTTTTGTCATAACACACATGCAAGAGCTTCCTCTGCCTAGCTACAGCTGGAAGGTCGGGAGTTCGAATCCTGGCTGGGTCATACCGAAGACTTTAAAAATGGAACATACTGCCATTGTGCTTGGTGCTCAGCATAAGCAATGGAGTAGGAAAGACAAGCCAGTGAGCCACAACTGGAAAAAAGGCTGTGGCCAGCCCGACTTAAACCAGTTGGTTAGAAACTGAGCCATAAACCTCATCTAACTCTGCCTAGCTGCAACAGCTGCTGCTCTGAGTAGTTACTATTCAACAAAAATGGCTGCACCCCTCGCAGCTTTTCTGAGGAAACTGCAGCATAGCTCAGGTAGCTACACCCTGTAAACTGCAGCATACTGTAGCTCAGGCACCTACACCCTGGAGTTTAACCCATATCATGCTGAATTTTCTAGAAGCAGGCTTCATTTTTGAAGCGTTTAAGCTCTGCAGGTGCACCCTACAGAACGTCTCCTTACCAGAAATGACCTATTCTAGTCAAGCGTTAGCATTTCCAAGAGTTGAGGCCAAAAACATGAATGGAAGGCATTCCTTTGTCTTAGATATAGTGTATTGAATGTTTTATTTGTGAAGTGCCCTCATGGCGACATATGTCGCCTACGTACAGCATGATGAGGGTTAAACAGTGTACTTAATTGCAATATCAGGCCTCACTTTCATTTATTGATTCCCACATTTGTTGTATCATGTCATTCATTTATCCAAGTTCATGTTTGGTCAGCTAAATCAACTAATTTCACCTTTATCTTTTAGAGTTTGGTATTCGTGATGAGCTATCCATTAACGGTCACAGGATAGGACTTAATGTATCCGATGATGAACCGAACAAATTCCTTGATGAATACATTTTATGGGAAGACACCCTTCGAAATGTGTCTTTGTGGAAAGATCGTAAGTCTTTGTGTGAGATATTTGTGAACACATTTGAATATGACACCTTGTAGCTGACTCTAGTACTAAGAACAGAGGTGTTTCATTTTCCCTGTTAAATTTGCTAGATGTCTGTATACACATGCACATGTCTCCTTTATGGATACTTACTAGGCATGCAGGTGGATATTTAATTTTGCCTGAAAATGTTGGGAGTTTATTTTGGTCACCAAACCTGTCAAATATGATCAACTTAGCCATTCAAAATTGCTCTTGAAGAAAAAAATTTGGTGAAAACAGAAGCTGAAAAAACTTGACACTGAATGTGACTGTGATATCCCAGCTCTGTGCTCAGTTTATCACTACATAAGCATAGCATAGGTGCTATTCAGAAGCTACCAGAGGCTTGTGAACTTTGACCATCAGCATGAGACTAAATGTGGTGAGCATTGGAGATGGTATAATCATGTTACCTTGGAATTTTGTACAAAAACCAGCGTAAATGTACATGAACATGACTGCAGAAATATTTTTGTGTGTCTTCAGATGCATGGTTTTATAGCCCCCATATTGACATATGGCTAGAGGTAAGTAACAGGTAACACTTGCAGTACGCATGGAGACTAGAACTTGACAGAGTGTACTAAATGAAATATACGTTAATAATATATGTCCATACTTACATAAAATTACACCTACCTCTGATAAATACATTTCTACTTGAGGCAAGTAGGGCTACCAACAGTGTCTATTAAGCCTGCCATACACGGGGGGAAATTAGCTCAGCAAAATACCTCTCGTGTCACTTTGCTCAGCTAATTTCTCACATGTGCGCGCGAGTTTTGGTGAGATTTACGCCTTCCGAGGCAGATGACTCAAATATCAAGCGTGTTTAATTTTTTCTGACACGAGTGCCACTTTTCTCAGCGTGTGTGCCTGACCTGAGCATTTGGCTCATATCTTTTAACCACTGCGCAAGTGTATTCTGAATGAGTACGTCTGTCTGTAGGTCTATCCATTCAGAATACGCTTGCGCAGTGGTTAAAAGACGTGAGCCAAATGCTCAGGTCAGGCACACACGGTGAGAAAAGTGGCACTCATGTCAGAAACCAAGTGTGTAGTTTCGCAAAGCCGACCTGATTTTTTCCCCTTTTAGACGATTTCCCCTTTTAGGCGGGTTTTGTCATACAATATTTCCCCTTAATCCCAAATTAGCAATATATATATGTATGTATATATATATATATTTCACTAATTCCCCACTTAGGGCGAAAGAAGTTGTTGAAAGTCGACCATAGGGCAAAAAAAAAAGAATCCGGCGAAAAAACGGATTCCCCTTAATGTTCTCACACACTTTTTATATAGGAATATATAAACGTGTGGTAACGTCCTTTCACAGACACAATCTGTATGCTATTACTTTAAAGTTGACGAATTTACGGACACGTATCTGTTAACACGCACAGATGGCAGGCCATTGAAATAACGTTGTTTATATCTTGAGGACGTTGGGGGAAATACATGCTTATGTATTTTATTATTTTTTTTTTGCCTTAAGGTAGGAAGATATAAAGACTTTCACCTTAAGGGGGGAATTCGTGTTATATATATATATATATATATATTTCTGTAATTCCCACCTTAGGGCGAAAGAAGTTGTTGAAAAGTCGACCATAGGCCAAAAAAAAAATACAGCGAAAAAACAGATTCCCCTTAACTTTTTCACACACTTTTATATAGGAATACGTAAACATGTGGTAACATCCTTTTACAGACACAATCTATATGCTATTACTTCAAAGTCGACGAATTTACGGACACGTATCTGTTAACACACACGGATGGCAGGCCATTGAAATAACGTTGATTATATCTTGAGGACGTTGGGGGGAAATACATGCTTATGTATTTTATTATTTTTTTTTCGCCTTAAGGTAGGAAGATATAAAGACTTTCACCTTAAGGGGGGAATTAGCATTATATATATATATATATATATATACTGTTCGGGGGACAAGATTGTGTTTTGTGTTCTGTTTGCTTTCCAAGCTTGATGTTTGTTGTCTTTGGTAGCCATTTTGAAAAAACCACAGGACCCCATATCCAGAAATGTTCAGCAGGTAGATCAAATTCTAAGTGTGTCAAATTTCATAACTTTCACCAAAAATGAACAATCCATTCACCATCCTGAAAGACTAATAAGTGTTAAGATAAATATTGACAGGTTAGCATTTAATTGAAATGTAATTCTACATCATGAGGTGTATAATTTTTTTGACTTTTGCTTTTCAGGTCGGAGAGGAGAGGTATCTTTTTATTCAAATGAAGCAAAGAGTTACTGGATTGAAATCAAAGCCTCAAATCTTTGGGGGGAAGTAAACCTTGGAACAACTCTGTATGTTCAGGATCCAATCATTGTTTCAAAAAACATGCTTTCAAAACATGTATTTAGCTCAAGTGAAAATGTGACCCTTAACCTCACCCTTGATTCCGGTGATTTTGTAGAGGTCAATACCATCATGCTGGATGGTGATGTAATCTCATCGGACTGTGAAGACTGGAACCCGGAAAGACGACAGATGCTGTGTTCTTTCCAGCCTGGAATGGATCTCCAAGCTATTTCTAATCACAGTGTCCTGGTTGAATTGGAAAATCACATTTCTGGAGTTGTTGTATTGGAGGAGACATTCTTGGTAATTGAAGAGGTAGGAGGTCTTACTTTGAATATATCAGATACAGAAGTGGACATTGGACAGGTGGTAGTATTCTCGTATGAGTTGCTACAGGGTTCAAACGTGACTGTGAGAGTGTCAGGCTTGGATGATAATTTGGAATTTTATCATGCTTGTGCATCCTGTGGACCAACTGTACACACTTTTGAATTTCAATTTTCAGTAACAGAAAACATATCCATTACTCTTACAGCAGAAAACCATTTGAACTCTCTCACTGATGTAGTTAATGTGCACGTGGTTGGAAACATTAGGAATGTAATGCTCTCATTTGATAGTTTAGTTGAAAAGCAGCCCTTAGAATATGCTATTGCGGCCTTAAATTTCACTTTTAACGGCACATTTTCAGAGATACCCCACGACGTGCAAATCAGTTGTGATTTTAATGGGATATTGCCAATGGGTTCAACCCAACCAGTTCTGAACCCCCACTCAACAATATCTGTGCCTTTTATGGAAGCAGGAACACAGGAGTTGGCATGTGAGATAGCGAACCCGACCAGCATCAAGACCTTCCAAGGTATCATAGAGGTTGAGGCACCTATCTCTGGTCTGTCTCTTACCGTTAATCCTGTTAACATCACCATGCTGGAATCTGTTTTCATCTATGCATCTGTTGCAACAGGATCTCGTGTTTACTACGATATTTCATTTGGGGATGGAGAGTCAGATGTTTTTACCCCGGCAAACCCACCCACTCAAGTGGAGCATGTGTACCGTAAATGGGGTAATTTCTTGATCCAAGTGACGGCAAGAAATAAGTTGGCAATTTCGGAATCAGTGGATCAAACTGTCATAGTCTCCACTCCGACTGAAGGGTGTGTACTTTTCAAGGAGGACTTTTACCTTGCTTTCCCAGCTGGGAATAGTCACATGTCATTCTCATTAGATTTATTTGTCCCTTATAACCTGTCCGTGCCAGACCTTGCAGAGTATACTCTATATGTCAATGATTCCTACTTCTTAGGAGGACTTCTCAATCCTCCCCCTAGTGATTCCAGGGACAGTGAGACAGTAAAATGGGTAACATCTTTTGAGGTCCAGATGTCATCTGCAGGATTGGCTCATATTGTTGTTGATATTGACAAATCATCAGAACACTATTCTCAAACCTGTTTCTGGGATACCCTTATTGTAGAGGAAGTTAGTGGAGTAACCAGTGAGGTATTCTATGCTCCAAGCACCCAGTCATTAACTGATGCAGTTGGAAATTCATCTTGGCTACCTGCTCATATCAATCCATTTGGCTATCGTCCAGTGACAAAAATCTCTTCACCTGTTAGGATTGAGATGATGGCATCATTTGGGTCAAGTCTGTCATATGTGTGGAATTTTGAACTACTGGGTTCGGAGGAGAGTACCTGTGAGGCAGGGCAGGAGGCAGGGAGAGTTTGCCAATTTTTGTTTCATAATGAAAGAGATTTTACTTATTCGGTCAACATAACTAACCAAGTGAGTACTACCAGCCTGGAACAAGATCTTAGTATTTTCAAACCTGTGGGGAGTATCACCATAGAGGGTCCTACCTCTATTGTAAGAGTGTACAAAAATATTCCTTTTGAGATAACTGTTGGCAGTCTGGGCTCAGAGTCTTGTTTCCGATTAATCATCAACTCCTCATTTACCTTTGTGGATGTAGAAGCCTACTATGGTGATCTCTTTATTTGTGAGATGCTTTTCCCTGACAAGACATCAGGAAGTCAAACTTTTCAGGAACGGAATGGTTTTGTTGAAACTGTCGATGAGTCTGGAACAACCTTCAGATTTTTGCACAATTTTACTGTCCCCAATACATATTATCTGCAAGTTACTGGTAAGAACCTCCTTTCTCAGGTAGACACAATCTATCATCAGAATGTCTTAGAACCAGCTTGTTACCAACCTATGGTAGATGTGTCCAAAGAAAACCTGTGTGACAGAAATTCCAACTGTAACCTTGACAACAGCACTAAGCTCTTTGCTGCCTCAGATGTGGTTATGATTTATTCCCGTGTAAGACTGAACTGTTCCTCGTCGTACTTAGCTTTGTACACCTGGAAAGTTTTCCTCATCTCAGCCGATGAAAAGGAAGTAGAGTATACCCTCCCTGATGGTGTTGTGACCTCTGGTTATACCTTGGGTACCCTTACTATACCACCTGCTAGTTTGAGGTATGGTTCATACAGAGTTGAGCTAAATGTTACCATGGAAGGTGCAGAAGATGCCGCCAATGGAGACTATACGTACATTGAGATTGATGCTTCTCCTCTTGTCGCCAAGATTGCTGGTGGAGATTTCAGGACAATTCCATGGAGCAGTGTGAGCATCCTTGATGGTATTTCAAACAGTTATGACCCAGATGTTGGTAAGGAAGATAAGACAGGCTTGATGTTTCACTGGCTTTGTCGACGTAAAACATACCATCCAGAAGATGGACCGCCTATTGATAATGTTGAAACATTTGAAACATGGTCGTATGATTTTAGCAGTAAGCTGTCAGAGGGTACAGTAAACCCCGAGTTCACCAAACTGACAGAAGCAGATGTTGGTGGCTGCTTTGGCAGGTTTGGAGGTGAAGGTGTTCCCTTACCAGGAGGTGAGTTAAAAAGAAAATGTTTTGGAAAAAATGAAATGTTTCACCTGTGACCAATATCATTTCTTCTTCAAACCACATAAGAGAAGCCAAACTTTGGATGGATAAAAATTTTATTTGATTTCATAGATAGAAATAAGTGGTCACACTCTTTCAATTTTATGTTTTCTGGATTATAATTGTTTACCTTTTTTTCTGCATTTTATGTAAAGGTGTGGTGTGAGCACAAGCAGAAGCAAAGTCCTTTCAGTTTCAATGGTTATCCTTTGTCAGATTGGATTAAATTTCAGCAGTGGGTTCCCACAGGTCATGGAAAATCATGGAATTTTTACTTATATGTGATTTATTTCACCTGTAGGTTTGTTAAACACCACTGATGGTTATATTGAAGTGGATACCTCATCTATGTTTGAAAGCATGGAATACGAGTTTAAGCTCATCGTGAGGAATGAATTCTTTCAAGCAGAATTTTACCAAACTTGGCATGTACTGTCATCAGATATACCAGCAGTGGCCATCGGGTCAGTATTGCATATTTTACATGAGAGACATTTGGTTAAAGGGGCTATTGCATCACCCCAAACATATTTAGGAATATGATTATATCTCTAAATGCAATTGGTGAGTACACTTTAATTGACATTAATTCAAACAGAAGGCCTGGTCTGGTTGGTTAGTGACGACGGGTGCAGTCAGTTGTGTTATAAGTTATGTAGTGGATATAGACTAAGCAGTTTGGAGTCAATGCAGGCTACTGTAGCTTTTGACAGGGAAGTGTACTAGACCGGTTTTTTTTTTAATTGGTTACATTGGAGGAGGGGCTAGAAGAAAACAGTGGGGAGAATTCTCACTTTTTAGGTCTAGTTGCCCTTTAAGATACAGCAGCTGCCAGTGTATCTTGTGTAAGAGTTATGGATAACCATCATGTCCCCTTGGTGAAGAGGTAAAGCCATTGTGAAAGTAGTACAGATATACCAGAATTGCCTTTTGACCCTGAGCCCAATATTAGGTTAATGATCACAAAATTTCTTGTTTTTGTAAAAACCAGAGAGTATGAACTCAGAAGCAACTTTCCAGTTATTCAACTCTGCGAAAATATTGAATGTAGAATATGAGGTTCTGGTGCATGTCTGTCTTCTTGCATGTTGTCACAGTGAGAATCACTGGGTTAGATGATTTTTTCAAGTATTTTTCTTTTGTCTGCTCTGTGACCTCACAGATGTCTGCTGAATTGTGGGGAAAGGATAAATCCAACAAATCGCTTGGCTTTGCAGGGAATGCTAGATGATAATTTGCAGTCAATCCCACATTTCAAGTAAGTAGTAATTATTTAAGTTATCATGATTCAGTTTACGTAAAATGAACTACTATTTTAATTTTAGGAAAATAGTGTTCTCCACATTATGCCTTATTATATTTCTTAAGCCCATTTCACATTAAAGATAACTTTTCTCATCTCTTCTTCCATAGTCTAACACAGGATTGGTCATGTGATCTAACAGAATGGCAATTCTGTCTCACAATTGTTCACTCAAAAATATCCCTCATCCACAAGTGGTGTTAAGTTTTTTTATCTCAGTATTATCATGTCAGATTGCATTGTATTGTGTAGTATAGCACCTAGTGTGAAAGGGTTTGAGTTATAAGTAAGTATTCATGCTGTACTGGCTGCACTAAAAAGTTGTTTTTGTTAACACCCCACCATTCTATTGTCTAAGTGGGGTATACATTGTAACCAGTCCTGTAGCCTAAATGCAGTAGCAAATGCAGGAAGATCTGGAATGTATTTTTGTGGAAGATGCTTGTGGCAATAAAGTGTCATGACATCTTCACCAGAACTGTACAGTCAGTTCATCTAGGAAAGAGACAGTTGATCATTTTAGAGAGGATGATTCATCATGAATGTTTTCATTTCTTTTTTATATTTTCTATGTCTTGTCATAGCACACCTGTAGTGTGGAAAGGTATTAATTGCTACTTTATCCCTTGAACAGACAGTTTTGTCCAGTGAAACATGCACAGTTTTAATTACAAACTAGCACCTTTCAAATCAGGAAGCTACTGTGTATTCCACAGTGGTTGAGTTAGCTGCTGCTATGTGATGCACGTCATATGTAACAGGGCACACTCTCTATTCATCAATTAATACAATGTTGTGAGTGATAGCCTTTCTAGCCACCAAACCAGATCTTTGATCTATTGGAGTTTTGAAGTTAGTTTTTCAGCAAAGGAGTTATGGAATGTGACCGGTGGGTGTTTTCAGCCAATGCTAGAATCATGTGACTAACAAAAAAGATAGGTGTCGTCTGCAGTCAGTTGTAAAGAGAAATACTAAACTGAAAAGTGACAAGCAAGGTTGCTGTACTGGGGAGATTTTTTTCAAACCTGTACACCTGCTGACTATTTGGTCATGTTCATCTAAGGATTCATTTTAATCTCTGCTGTATATAAAAATCACATGAAAGCAACACATACTCCAGGAAATAGTTATATGCCATGTAAGGTTGTTACGATATGAAGATATCGGCACAAAATATTGATATGAAACTTTGCTCCCGATATTGTTTATGAAAATGCTGAAATGATATCTTGAAAATCCATGCATGAAACTTCCTCACAAAATTGATGAGCAGCATGAGAAGGTTTGTCACATGGTTTTTCACTTTACCACTCACAAAAAACTGAGTGAAATTAGCAAAGTAGATTTAGTTGATAAACCTGTAAGATGGCAGCATGAATTGGCTGACCAAAGGAATAACAAGTAAAGTGGTTGTATGCATGCACAAACATGAGTCTGGCATACACAGTCTCTGCATTGCATGTAATAAAATGTCAACTACAGTTGGCACTGTGCATCGTGCATCTTTCAAAGGAAGGCCCTCTGCTCATACAAAAACAGCTGTACAGTAGTATGCAATTCTTTGCAACGCATGTTGAAAACTTTCTATGAAGAAAATCAGCAGCCTTTACGGCAGCTTGTGCAGCAGCTACAGCTAAAGTGTGTAGCATTTAAAGCAGTGAACTGAATACAAAACTACTTCCATTCCACAGGCAACATGTACTCTACATCTAGTTGTCAGGTGGCTTAGCAACAATTTTTAGGAATAACGTTACCGGCCGGACAAAAGTACCAAATTTGGCATGGAGTTTCTTTACAACCTATCTATTGATTTTATCCGTGGAACCCACTTGATCGGCTCCAATTTTTCAAGATGTCAAGATATTTTAATAACAGGAAAAATAATCATTAAAACTACATTTGACACAGGTAGACCTAATCTGTGCCCATATTATCTTGTATATAGGGATGCACCGGATCCAAATTTTTGGTTCCGGCCGGAACCGGATTTTGGCAGATAGTATTTCAAATCCGGGCAGAACCGGATTTTTTCACTTGTAAAGAGAAACATTAAACAATAGCACTGTGGGTGGGGGGAGGGGATAGGGCTGTCATGGCAGAGGAGCGGTGGTTGACTTCGTGGTAGCGTTACAGTGGGTCCCACTGCAGGTAACTAAGCTGATGTTATTTTGTAAGGTTTAGACTAGAATAATGCAGATGGAAAATTAGTTTACAAAGTAAGATTACTTCATATACTGCAAAGTTCTTTAAAACAACCAAATCAGTTTTATTGTTCACGTTGATGATGGTTGTAAATTTAAATGTTC